>JAREIK010003578.1:137543-166900 GCA_029783825.1 Sapria himalayana | reverse complement strand
TTCAAGACAGTGTCTTAACTTATTAAGAGCAAGAGGTTTGGTAAACATGTCAGCTATATATCAAAAGTTCCAATCTTTTTTACTTGTACCCTTTTCTCAGATCGAAGGAAATAGTATCGCACATCTATGTCCTTTGTCCTCTCATGGTGTACTTGGTCCTTTGCAAACAAATTGCATCGAGGTTGTCATAGAAAATTGTTGCGACCACTTCATAAAGACCAATGTCCTTGAGAAAACCTTTCAACCATATCTTTTCCTTTGCAGCTTCAGCCAGAGTCATATGCTCTGCTTCAGTAGAAGATAAAGTAATAGAAGATTGTAGTGTGGGAACCACATACAGTGAAGACATAACTAGCCATAGATCATCTACTGTAAATATCTTTTGCATAATCAGAATCAAAATATCTTACCAACTTGAGTTCATATTCATTATCAAATATCAGACCAACATCAGAAGTCCCCTTGAGGTACCTAAGTATCCTCTTAATAGTTTTGTAGTGTTCTTACTAGGGTTTATCATAAACCTACTCACTGCACTTACTACATGAGCAATATCATGTTGGGTGCATACCATAAGATACATGAGGCTCCCGACAGCACTATAATAAGGAACCTTAGATATTTGTTCCTTTTCAGATTCAGGGTTGGAGGAATTCTAATGTTAGATGGAGGTTAGAAAAAAATGGTGTGGAAAATGACTTACAAGAAGCCATTCCAAATCTAGATAGAATTTTATGACTAGTCATGAAATAGTTAAATCACTTGTAACACTGATGAGGAGACTGCTTAAGTCCATAAAGGAACTTTAGAAGCTTCCACACATGGGTTTCCTTACCTGATACCTCAAAAACCTCAGGCTGGCTCATGTAAATTTCTTCATCCAGATCTCCATGAAGAAATGTAGTTTTAACATCTAATTGCTCAAGTTCAAGGTCCTGATGTACTACTAATGCTATAAGTACCCTGATTGAGGTATGCCTGACTACAAGAGAGAATATCTCATTATAATCGATACTATCTTACTGACTAATCTCTCTTGCAACTAGACGTGCCTTAAACTTTACACCACCACCTCTAGAGGCATAACTTTTCTTCTTGAAAATCCATTTGCAAGAAACTGTCTTTCTTCTTTTAGGTTTAGATAAAATAAGCCAAGTACCATTTTTATTCAGATAAAATAATCCATCCAAGGCAAGATTGTGAGATTCTTATCTGAGATATGGATTCGATGGTTAAGACAGCTTTAGCCATCGAGGAGTAGGTTGAGGATGCACAAAATTTTTGGGAAATGAGTGGAAGTGCTAGCAGAAAGAGAAAAGAAAATCAATATTTTTTTGGAAAGCACCATAGACCATTATCTCATAAAGATTTTATGGATAAAGTCATGATTATCAAGGCCAAAGCCAGACTGGGATTTCTAGCCAAATTGGATATAAAATTTATTTTTTATGTCATCAGCCTGGACATTGGAAATGAGAGTGTCCACAAAAGTAGGGATTCAAAGATTATGAGACATCACAGTACCATACATCATTGGAAAACATGCAAACATGGTTTATTCCATATTTCTCTAGTACGGGTCCAAAGAATTGGGTGCAATCTCAAGGTATTCCGCAAATATCTTTTACTTCACAAGCATACCAGAGAGGCCAAGGCATAGGTTGAGGTCGAAGCAAGAGCTTATAGACTAGAACTTTAAGGACCCAAGGGCATGTCTATGCAATTACACCACAGATGGAGAGGATAGATTAGTCAATGGTACAATGTACTTTCTTGCATTTTCATTTATGGGCAAGAGTTCTTTTTGATTCGGGTGCATCACATTCATTTATTTCTACATCATGTGCGAAAGAATTGGGATTAGGAGTTATAAAATTGGATGAGGTATTGCTTGTGACTTCTCCTTTGGAGTCTAAGGTGAAAATTAATCAGATATGTCAAGATTGTGTGTTAGAAATTTCAAATTTTTATCATGGCCGACCTTAGAGTCATGTACATGTCGGATTTTGATGTAATTCTTGATATGGACTGGTTAACCACACATTAAGTCATTATTAATTATGATGGTAGAATAATTATTATCCACACACCAGACAATATATGTGTTGTATTTCAGGGGGATAAGCTTGATGCTTTACCCCATACTATATATGATTCTAAATGGCATGGACAACTTATGGGTTGGCTGGCATCTCTCACCCTAGAAGAAGAATGAATATTGAATATGAATCTTCCTCGGATAGTTTGTGAATATGAGGATATTTTTCCTGATGAACTACCAAAATTACCCCCATGCAGAAATGTGGATTTTTTTATTGAGTTACATCCTGGTACATCTCCCATTTCTATGACTCCACATAGGATGAAACCGATTGAATTACAAGAACTCAAGGTCCAGATATAATATTTGTTAGACAAGGGGTTTATTAGACCCAACACTTCACCTTGGGGTGCTCTAGTTTTATTTGCAAAGAAGGATAAAACTCTTCGACTGTGCATTAATTATCGATAGTTGAATAGAGTTATGATAAAGAATCGATATTCATTACTAAGGATTGATGATTTATTTAACCAGTTAAAAGGAACACATGTCTTTTCCAAAATAGATCTTTATACTGGATATCACCAATTGTGAATTAGAAATGCTGACACCCCTAAGACAGTATTTAGAACATGGTATGGGCATTTTGAGTTTATCATAATGCCTTTCGGATTAACGAACATGCCAGCAGTATTGTTCGATTTTTGTGGATGACATTTTGATCCACCCTCAGTTCAGAGCATGAGGATTATTTACATATTGTTCTCCAAACTTTGAGAGAACATAAGTTGTATGCCAAGTTTGGTAAATGTGACTTTTGGTTGACAAAAGTAAAATTTTTGGGACATGTAGTGTCAGCTACATCTGTCTCGATGGACCCTGAAAAAACCAGGGTAGTCCTGAGTTGAGAGATGCCAAAGTTAGTTTTTGAAATACTTTGTTTTTTGGGATTGGCTAGGTATTACAGAAGATTTATTGAAAATTTTTCTCAGTTAACTTCTCAAAAGACTAGATTGACCAGGAAGGAAGTCAAGTATGAGTGGAGTGAGTCATGTGAAAAGGCATTCCATGAATTGAATAGGAGACTTACTTCAGTGCCTATTATGATAGTTCCAGATAGGGGATAGAAATATATAGTGTATTGTGATGCCTCGAAAGATAGATTGAGATGTGTTCTGATGCAATCTGGGAGAGTGGTAGCTTATGGTTCAAGGCAGTTAAAGAATCATGAGAAAAATTACCCCACACATGATATAGAATTGGAGGCTATAGTCTTTGCTTTAAAGATATGGTACCACTATTTGTTTGGGGAGCAATTTGAGGTATATTTAGACCATAAAAGTCTGAAATATATCTTTACGCAATGAGCCCTTAACATGAGGCAGCATTGATGGATGGAGTATCTTGAAGATTATGATTTTACTTTGCATTACCATCCAGGTAAGGCAAATGTGGTGGATGATGTACTTAGTAGAAAGTCATGAGGTGTGCTAGCTAGTATAGCTTCTTAGGAATCAAATATGCTTGAAACTTGGGATGATTCAGCTTACAATATACAGTCAAAGTCTAGCTGTTATCAGAAGTTTAGTAGCTATCCCTCTACTATTAAATAAGCTGATTGAGATGTAGAAATATTATCTATAAAGAACCGAGTGGAGACTAGTACGTGTGATGAATGCTGGACTATTCATATGGATGGTAGACTTCAGTTTAGGGGACTGAATTATGGTTCCCTAGATAGTGGAATTAAGAGAGGAGATTCTAAGAGAATTTCACTATTCTCATTTTACAGTACATCCAGGTGACACAAAGAAGTATTATGATCTTTGTCGCCAGTATTACTGGAATGAGATGAAAAGACATTAGAGATTTTGTTCAACGATGCCTCACATGTCAGCAGATAAAGGCTGAGCATCAGAGGCCAGTAGGATTACTCAAGCCTTTGGAGGTAGCAGAGTAGAAATGAGAGCATATCACGATGGATTTTGTGACTCACTTGCCACGGACATCATGAAAACATGATGCTGTGTGAGTAATTGTGGACCAGGTTACAAAGTCCACACATTTTTTTAGCAATACAAATGAGCTTCACACGCGAGGAATTATGCAGGTTATACATGCGAGAAATTGTCTGATTACATTGAGTGCCAGTATCTATTGTATCGGACAAAGCTCCTAGATTTATGGCTCATTTTTGGAAGAGTTTTCAGAAAGCAATGGTAACACTGTTGATAATGAGTACTGCTTTCCATACACAAACAGATGGTCAGTCGTAAAGAACCATCCAAGTTTTGGAAGATATGTTAAGAGCATGTTGTATAGATTTCAAGGGAAGCTGGGAAGAATATCTGTCTTTGGTCGAGCTTGCCTATAACAATAATTATCAGACAAGTTTCCAAATGGCACCATACGAAGCATTGTATGGAAGGACACGTTGATCTCCAGTTTGTTGGGCTGAGGTGGGAGACCGATCCATTACGGTTCAGATGTGATTAGAGATACCTTAGAGAAAGTAGATTTGATACGACAATGTCTTCTTACAGCTCAATGTCTATAGAATTTGAGGTGGGAGATCATGTTTTCTTGAAAGTGATTCCAAAAAGAGAAGTAATCAGATTTGACAAACGTGGAAAGTAATCACCAAGATATATTGGGTCTTTTGAAATACTCAAGAAGGTGGGTTTAGTTGCTTATCGATTGGCATTACCACCGCATTTATCTAGTGCCCACGAGATATTTCACATCTATATGTTTAGAAAATATATTACTGTTCCAACTCATGTAATGGATTGGGACAAACTAGTTATTGATGCAGATGAAACATTTAAAGAAATGCTAGTGCATATCATTGATAGTCGAGACCAAGTTTTGCGATGTAAAACCGTGAGACTAGTAAAAGTAATATGGCAACATCAAGGAATAGAAGAAGTAACTTGGTAACATGAAGACACGTGTGTTGCTTAACCTTTTTTATTTGAAAATTAAGGTATGTATTTTAGTAATTTAATAATTATTTAACTTTAGAATATGTTTATAAGTGCAATGGTGTATTTGTGAGAATTTCAAATTGAAATTGTTTAATGAGGAGAGAAAGTGAAGACACGTTATTGAATTCGTCTTGGAAAATATAGCTACGGTGTCAATTTTCGTTAAATTCTGAGAAAATTAGAATATAGTTATATTTTTATTTTATTAAATAATTATTAGAATATTTAGAGAAAAAAAAATTATATGTAACCTAAAGACCATGCCATGATGTCTGTACGTGGACGTGCATGCGCAGACGCGGTCCATCGGCTGTCCAGGCATCAACATAAAAAAAATTAATAATAATTAATTAATAATAATTATTATAGAAAAAAAAAAGAAAAAAAATAGAAACCATCTGGAATCCGGAAAATGTGAGAAGGCAGAAAAAAAACATTCGGTGGCAGGGAGAGAGATATAGTACAGAGAAAAAAATATCACTTGAATTTGCTTTTAATCATAATGGATTATTCTGGAATTGGAATGAAATAGTTCAAGACTTAAAGCTACTCTACATAACGAGATCTTCACATTGATATCATATTTATAAGGTTTCCATGAAATTTTCCAAAAGGTTGTGGTTTTCTCATTACAAAATTCCTTCTATTTAATGACCATAAATCATTATGTTTTATATTTCAATTCGAATTATTAGAAATTTTATTGAAAATGATTAATTGGTGAAAAGTTTCGGTATTTCATTTAGTAAAAGTTAGTACTGGATGAAATAGATTTGGGTTGTTATACTTGTGTCTGAAACATGGGTTAAATTGGAAATGACATAATTGTATTTTATATGCATGGGAACATTCCATATACATGGGTGGGTGGATGATATATACAAATATATATATATATAATGGTATATGGATGGTATTTAGCGAACTTGAATTGGGACAACGTCTAGACAGAGTTGCACAAGATTTTATTTGGTACATGGCTATAATAGATTTGCAAACTCGAATTGGGACAACATCCAGGCTGAGTTATGGCGGTGCATATTTTTCTGAGTAAAAACAAAAAAAAAATCATATTTTATTCGGATAAATGTCCAATATATTTTTCTGAATAATTCCAAAAATATAAATATTTCTATAGACACACACACACACACACACACATATCTATATATATAATATGTCACACTTGGCTTAGGCATGTATGAGGGAGTCAATGGGACTCAAAAATATGAGCATATAAATATTTCATATATAATTACATTCATATAAACACTTACTTGAATGAGTGTTAATATATATTAATGCCATTCATATATATTAATGAATCTCATTGTCATTTCATTAACATACCTCACATTGGAAAGTGAGACTATTTGGCCATCATATGTTCTCAGTCTTACTATATCAATTCCAACCACCTTACACGGTTGGTTGTCCCCTACCACAGTATTACCGGCTTCCTTCATTTCAAATTTGGTGAACCATTCCTAGTGAGTGCTTATATGGAAGGAAACCCTAGTATCAAAGATCGATGAGTGTGATCTTGTGATTAATGTGGAGGTTACCAGCACAAGGTCTTATCCATCATCCAAGTCATCAAAGGCCACGGCAGCAGTAGGTGAAGGATTAGGTAGATAGACAGAAACATAGATACATATATTGTTAGATAGATAGATAGATATATAGACAGATATACATATAGAAAGATTGACAAATAGAAACATAGACAGTTAGACAGAAGGATAGATAGATAGATAGATATAAAGAAAGACCATTAGATAGATAGACAAATAGACAGATTGACATATAGACAGACATATATATAGACAGATAGATATAAAGTGAGATACAAAGATAGGTATATAAATAGATAGATAGACATATAAAGATATACAAATAGATAGAATGGCAGATTTATAGATTGATAGATTGACAGATTGATAGACATATAGATAGATAGATAGGCAAAAATATAGATACGCATATTGGAAAATAGTCAAATAGGCAGTCATACATATCGACAGATAGACAAATAGACATATAGACAGATAGATAGATATATAGATAGACAGACAAAGACATAGACATATAGTTAGATAGACATATAGACAAATAGAAATATATTGATAGATAGATAGGTAGAAATATACAGATAAACATAATTATTAGATAGATAGATACATAGACAGAAAGACAAAAAGACAAATAATATATAGACTTATAGACAAATAGACATATAGATTATTAGACCAGCTAGACATATAGACAAATAGACAGCTAGATAGATCGACATATAGATAGATAGACAGATAGGTAGATATACAGATAATTAGACAAATAGACACATAGATAGATAGGTAGATAGGCTTATAAATTGATGGATCAAAAAATGGACAGACAGACAGATAGATAGATAAATAGAGAGATAAGAAGATATACAGATAGATGTATAAATAGATAGATAGATATATAGATAGATAGATAGGAAAATACACACATAGACAGATAGACAGACAGATGTATAGATAGATAAATAGATAGATAGCCATATAGACAGATAGAAAGATAGACATATATATAGATAGATAGATAAACATATAGACCGATAGATGGACAGACAGACAAATAGATAGATCGATAAATATATAGATAGATATATAGATAGATATATAGATAGATAAATATATAGATAGATATATAGATTTATATATATAGCTAGATAGACAGATAAAATGATAGATAGATTGATAAAAACACAATAGACAAATAGATAGATAGATACACAGATAAATAGAAAGATAGATAGTCAAATAGCTAGGTAGACAGATAGACAGATAGATAGATGGATAGACAAATAGATAGTTAGACAGATAGATAGATATATAGATAGAAAGATAGAAAGATAGAAAGATAGATAGAAAGATATAAATATAGACAACTAGACATATAGTTAATTATATAGAAAGACACATTGTTAGATAGACAGATAGGTAGATAGCTAGATAGGTAGATAGGCAAATAGTTAGATTGACAAATAGACAGATAGAAAGATAGATAGTCAGATAGATTGATAGGCAGATAGATAGATAGTTAATTAGTTAGATAGAGAAATAAAAGGATAGATCAATAGATAGATATATGTATAGATAGAAAAATAGATAGATAGTTAGAAATATAGATAAATTGAAAGATTGAAAGATAGATAGCTAGATACAAAGATAAATATATAGATAGACATATAGACATATGCACTAGAAAGATAAATAGATAGACATATAGATAGATTTATAAATAGATATATATATATATATATATATATAGATAGATAGATAGACAGATAGATAGATTTACAGATAAACAAATAGACATATAGGAAAATAGATAAATATATAGATAGATAGATAGATAGATAAAAGGCCAGATAAATAGAGAGACAAATAGATAGACAAACATATAGATAGATAAACTTATAGATGGATAGACAGATAGACAGATGAATATATAGTCATATAAACAAAGAAAAAGATAGACAGACAGACATATAGTTAGTTAGATAGATATATAGATAGTCAATTAGATAGATTAAGAGATGGATTGATAGACAAATAGATAGATAGACAAATAGAAATATATAGACAGAAAGATTAGAAGAGATTAATAGATAGACATATAATTATTAGATAGATAGGTACATATACAGAATGACTAATAGACAATTAATAAATAAGACTCATATACAAATAGACAGATAGATATATAGACAGATACACATATAGACAGATAGACATATAGATAAATAGACAGATCGACAGATAGATAGAAGGATAGATAGATAGATACATAGATGGATAGACAGAGAGATAGATAGATAGAGAAACAGATAGGTAGATAGGTAGATAATTAGAGAAATGGACACATAGATAGATCGGTAGATAGGAATATAAATAGATGGATAGATAGATAGACAGACAGACACATAGATAGATAGACAGACAGATAGATAGATAGATACATAGATAAATAGACAGATAGACAGATATACAGATAGATATATAAATATATAGATAGATATATAAATAGATAGATAGGCAAATATATAAATAGATAGATAAACAGATATATATATATATATAGACATATAGACAGAAAGACATATTGATAGATATATAGATAGATAAATAGATAAACAGATAGACAGACAAATAAATAGATAGATAAATATATAGATCAAGATATAGAAAGATATATAGATTTATATATAGTTAGATAGACAGATAAATTGATAGAAGATAGATTGATAAAAACACAATAGGCAAATAGATAGATAGACAGATAAACACATAGATATTTAAAAAAATAACTAGATAGGTAGATAGAAAGATATTTAGATAGGCCGATAGATAGATAGACAGATAAATAGATTAATATATAGATAGACATATAGAAAGAAAGAAAGATAGATAGATAGAAAAATAGATAAATAGATAGATAATTAGACAAAAAAATATATAAATAGATAGTCCTTTATATAGATAGATATCTAGACAGATAATTAGATTGATAGATAGACAGATATACAGATAGACAGATAGATTGATTGATAGTTATATACACAGATAGGAAGATTGATATATAGATAGTTAGTTATTTAGATAGAAAAATAAAAAGATAGATCGATAGATATATATACAGATAGATAGAAAATTAGCTAGATAGTTAACAAATATATAGATAGAAAGATTGAAAGATAGATTGATAGATACATAGATAAATATATAGATAGACATATAGAAATATGCACACAAAGATAAATAGATAGACATAGATAGATGTATAAATAGATAGATATACTGGTAGATATATAGATAAATAGATAGATAGACAGAAAGATAGATTTACAGATAGACAAATTGACAGACAGATAGATAGATAGATATATAGATGACCAGATAGATAGAGAAACAAATAGATAGACAAACATATAGATAGATAAACATTTAGACAGACAGACAGACATACAAATAGATAGATAGACACATAAATAAATAGAAATATAAATAAATAGAAAGATAGATAGATAGATAGATAGATAGATAGACAGATAGACAAATAGACAAATAAACAAATACAAAGATAGACAGATAGATAGTTAGATAGATATATAGATAGTAAGATAGATAGATAGATAGATAGATGGAAAATAGACAGATAGACAGATTTTCAAATAGACAGATAGAGAGATAGATAGACAGATACATAGATATATAGATATATATAGATATAGACAAATAAATAGAAGATAGATAAATGGATAGTTAGTTAGATAGATAGACAGAAAGATATTTAGAGAAATAGTCAATTAGACAAATAGATAGATATATAGACAGATAGATATATAGACAAATTGAAAAATAGGCAGGCAGATAGATAGATAGAGATATTGACAGATTGATAGATTGACAGATTGACAAATTGACAGATTTACAGAAAAACTAATAGAGATATCGAAAGTTAGAGATATTCACAATAGATAGAAAGACAGATAGATAGATATACAGTGTGATAGAAAGATAGACACATAGACAGTTAGACAGATAGACAAATATACATATACACAAATATAGATGATAAACATATAGACAGATTGATAGATTGATATATAGATAGATAAACAGATAAATAGATAGATAGACAGACAGATAGATATTTAGATAGGCAGATAGACAAATAGATAGATATACAGATAGAAAGATTTATAGATAGACAAATAGTCAGATAGATAAATAGACAAATAGACAGATAAATAGATAGACATTTAGATATATACAATGATAGAAAGATAGAAAGATGGACATATAGATAAATAGACATATAGATAGATAGTGAGATACCTAGATAGACAAAGAGATAGATAGAAAGATAGGTAAGTAGACAAAGATATATATAGAAAGAAAGATAGATAGATAGCTTTATAGATAGAAAGATAGGTAGATATGCATATAGGTAGATAGATAGATATACAAATAGATAGATAAACAAATTGACAGTTAGACAGATAGATAGATAGATAGATAGACAAATAAATAGATAGACAGACAGACCTACCTATATATAGATAGATAGATAGATATATAGAGAGATATATAGAGAGATAGAAAGATCGATAGATTAACTGATTGATAGATTTACATATTCACAAAAGGACTGATAGATAGATCAATTGATAGACAAGTAGACTGATAGACAGACAAATAGATAGAATGATAGATAGACAGACAAGAGATAAATAGATAGATAGATAGATTGATTGACTTATAGATGATAGACAGATAGTAAGATATTTAGATTGACTGATAGATAGCTAGCTAGATAGATAGATAGACATATAGATAGATAGATCGATAGTTTTATAGATAGATATTTATATAGATAGATATATGGATAAAAATATAGACAGATAGATAGATATATAGATAGATGGATAGGCAGATAGATAAATAGATAGATAGACATATTGATTGATTGATTGATATAAAAAAGATAGACAGAATGAAAGATAGATAGATTGACAGATAGATAGATAGACAAATATATAAATAGATAGATAGACCAATAGATAGATTAACAGATTGACATATAGACAGATCAATATATACACAGATAGACATATAGACACATAAAGATATAGACACATAAAAAGATATACAAATAGACAGATTGATAGATTAATAGATTTGTAGATTGACAGATTTACAGATTGATAGCTAGACATATTGATTGATAGACATATAGATAGTTATGCAGATAGGCTGAAATGTAGATAGTCAGTTAGGCAAATAGATAGATATGCAGATAAATATATAGACATATAGGCAAATAGACAGATAAATTGAAATATTGATAAATATTTAGGCAGATAGACAAATAGACAGATTGACAGATAAACAGTTGACTGATAGATTGAGAGATAGATAAATAGATAAACTTATTGACACATTGACATATAGATCGATAGATATGTAGATAGATAGACAGATAAATAGATAGACACATAGACGTATAGCTAGATAAGCAGAAAAATAGACAGATAGACGATAAACAATTAGATAGATAGACAAATAGACATATATGATAGATACAAAGATAGATAAATAGACAGAATGAGTGATAAACAAATTGACAGACAGATAAATACACATATAGATAAATAGATATATATATATAGTTAGTTAGTTAGACAAATAGAAATATAAACAGAGAGATAGGTAAATAGATAGATACATAGATAGATAAATAATAAAAAAATAGACAGATAGACAGACATACAGATAGATAGATAGATAGAAACATAAAAATATAGATAGATAGACTTATAGATAGATAGACATATAGACTTATAGATAGAAAGACTAATAGACATATATACAGATAAACATAGAGACAAATAGGCATATAGATACACTGACAATTAGACAAATAGGCATATAGCACACTTACAATTAGACAAATATACATATAGAAAAATAAAAAGATAGACAATTAGACAAATAGGTAGATATGAAGATAAATAGTCAGATAGATAGATAGATAAATAGGTAGATAAATAGACATATAGATATCTAGATAAATAGATATATAGACAAACATATAGATAGATGGATACACAGATAAACAGATAGACAGATAGAAAAATAGGTATATAGTCAGATACATAGTCTGGTAGATAGATAGGTAGATAGGTAGATAAATAGACAGATAGATAGATAAATAAATAGATAAATAGATACATATATAAATAGGTTGACAGACATATAGATATATTGATGGACAGATAGACCAATGGAGAGATATATAGATATATAGATAGATAAATAGACATTTAAATAAAAAGGTAGATAGGCATATAGGTAGATAGACAAATAGGCAGATATGTAAATAGGAAAATAGACATATAGACCGATTGACAAATAGATATTTACATAGTGATATATATATATATATATATATATATATATATTTATATATTTATATTTATATTTATATTTATATAAAGATATATAGATAAATATTTATTGATTGATAATTAGCCAAATATATAGATAAAAGATTGGTAGGCACATAGATAAATATATAGATAGACATATAAATAGATAGACAAAAAAAGATATAAAGTTAGACCAATAGCTAGATTGGTAGATATACATATAGACAGATATATAGATAGACAAATAGATAGATAGACAAATAGTCAGATATATAGATAGACAAATAAATAGATAAAAAGATAGACAGATAGATAGGTAGATAGACATATAGATAAATAGATAGTTAGACATATACACAGATTGATAGAAAGACATATAGATAGATATATAGAAAGATAGATACATAGATAGAAAGATAGATATATAAACAAATAGACATATAAATAGATAGATAGACTGAACATTTCTCTCGCGATAGAAATATTTCTCTCGCGATACCTAAGCGATTCTGAACTTTCGTGATTTTCCATTGCAATTATCTCTCGGGATTATCTTTGGTGAATTGTTATGTAAACAGTTGTGTGAATCTTTGTGTAAATTGCTCTGCGAATTGTTGCTCGATATAATATTATGTGAAAATGCTATTTTGTGCGATTTGCTGAGTGAAACTGCCCTTGTTTATACCGCCATTGCTGCCCGATTCAAGCTCCTCTCAAGCTAAATATGGAGCAAAAAGACTTAGTACAAAATAATAGGTCGTTTGCATCGATTTTAAGAGAGCCCACACCTCCTGTATGCTGCTTTGGTAACAAACACGGGAGTCCCATGATTGTTTTTTCAACAAAGGAGATGCGCAAATTCATGGAGCCCTTTGAATATATGCTTATTGGTAAGTTTTCGCATGGAAGGCCTTGCCCGAAGGAAATACAATAGTTTATCTCCTCGCTAAAGCTTACGGGAAGGGTAAAGCTAGCCGACTACGATGCGAAGCACGTATTCCTGCAGTGCTTTACGATTGAAGACTTCTACCGCTTATGGCATAGAGGTCTATGGCAAGTTAACGGCTTTCCTATGCGTGTCTTGAGGTGGACGAAGGAGTTCAGTCCACTGGAGGAGGCACCTTTAGCCCCGGTATGGTTTTCCTTACCGAATCTCCCCTTATATTTGTTTAATCCACAAGCTCTCTATACAATCTCTTCTTGTCTGGGTAAACCTATAATTCGAAATGAAGCCACTGTTTCTATGACAAGGCTAAGCAAGGCGCGTGTGTGTGTTGAGTGCAACCTGCTCACTCAGCCACCTAATTTGATCTAGATTTGCAATGGAGACGATGAACAGAATAATGGGTTCTGGCAACCTGTTATTCCCGAAAATCAGCCTGTTTATTGCATAAAATGTAAGAGAATTGGGCATGAATCCGGGGTGTGTAAGATGGGTATAGAACAGAAAGAAAATGTGCAAAGGTTAGAAGGTAGAAAAAGAATGGTGGAAAGATGGATTAGGAAGGAGGGAGGGGCTGGAGAAAAACCAGAAACTGAAGCAGATTTACTGGAAGTAGAAGGGAAGCTTATGAGAGAGAAAGTGAGTAAGTTGTTATGAGAAGGAGGAGAGACTAGTAACAGGGTAAATCATGACGGATGTATGGATGAAGGAGATAAGCTAGGAGAGGGGGAAAATGGGAGGAGGTGAAAGGTAGAAAGAAGAGGAACCAGAAATTAAAACCAGGATAATTTTAAAAGAACAATTGGAAGATTATAACTAGATAGAGGATGACCTCTTAGATTTTCCAGAAGAAGATGCTGAGGTTTTTAGTTGTCCTTCGTTAGGTAAGGAAGAAGAGGAAAATGCTTACTATATAGAAAAGGTGAAGGATGATATGGACATTTATGAGGAAGATTGGACAAGGCTCACTAAAACCCAAGCCAAAGAAGCCATAAAAATAATGGCAATGCAGCTTGGGTGGCATGACAATTATTATGGAAAAATAAAATTAAACTCGGATGAAATTAAAACCCCAAGGAATAAGAAAAAACAATTAAACATAAAATATGAAACTAAGTATACAGCTAGATCCCAAACTAAGTTAGGAATTAATGGATAAATACCTTTATTGGAACATAAGAGGGGTTGCTAATAATCCTTCGATAAATAGGTGAAAACATTTAATAAAAACTAATAAAATTTCTCTTGTAATCATCGCTGAACCTATGGTCCAGAAGGATCAATTAATCACCTATAGCCAAAAACTAGGATTTAACAATGCATATGCTAATATAAATAGTAAACTCTGGATAATGTGGCAAAATTATTTGGACATTGAAATATTAAAAGATACAGAACATGTAGTACACTTTAAAATAAATAAAGAAACAGATGAAATAATATCGGTGGTATATGCTAAAAATGATAAAAAATCAAGGTTAGCACTGTGGGAGGAAATGCAAAACATTGCATCAAGGAATGCGCCCTGGATCATAAGAGGTGATTTTAATATAATCAGGAGCAATCAAGAAAAGAAAGGAGGTAAATCCCCAGATCCAATAGCAATCACACAATTTAATGAGGCGATCTCAAACTCGAAATTAATGGAAATTGATTTCACAGGTTCAAGTTACACTTGGTGTAACAATAGGAGTAAATGAAGCACAATTTGGGCTTGACTGGATAGAGTATTATGTAATGCTAAGTGGGTAGCTTTGCATGAGGTTACAGGGCTAAGACATCTGAATAGAACCTGTTCGGATCATTGCCCACTGCTTATTACAATATATAAGAATTACCTAGCATCAGGTAACTTTAAATTTCAGAATATGTGGGAAAAACATGCTGGCTTCGGAAAACTGGTAACTGACTCCTGGATGGAGCCAGCAAAGGGGAAACCGATGCAAGCATTAATGGTTAAGCTTCATAGATTAAAAAAATGTCTAAAAATATGGAATAAAGAAGTCTTCGGAAATCTAAATCAAATAAGAAAGCTAGAAGAGGAGAAAGTAGGAAAATTGGAATTAGAATACGATGATAATAATACAGAGGTAAAGAGACAGGAACTAAATAAGGCTAAAGGTGACTTGAGGCTTAAGTTGCATATGGAGGAAGTATACTGGAAACAGTGTTCTAAAATTAAATGGTTGAAAGACGGAGATAGAAACACTAAGTTTTTTCACAATATGTGTAAGATAAAGGCTCAAAAAAAATAAAATTAAGGGAATTAAAAATAATTAAGGAAAATGGGTTGAAGAAGACAAACAGATTGGATCCCTCTTTGAGGAATTTTTAAAAAGCCATCTATGTGGACAGGCCCCCCAAGAAGGAAACTCATTAATGGAGGGGATTAACACAGTCATCTCACTAGAACAAAACCAAATGATAGAGAAGATCCCGGAGGAAGAAGAGATTAAAAAGGCAGTGTTTGATCTGGATAAGGATAGTGCAGCAGGGCCAGACGGTTGGAATAATTATTTCTTTCAGCTAAACTGGCTCATAATCAAAAATGATTTGGTTCTTGCACTCGCTAGTTTTTTCGTAGGCGCGGATATTCCTAAGGCATGGGCGAATTCTTTCATAGTGCTAATTCCCAAAAAAGAATCACCTCTAAAATGTGAGGATTTTAGGCCTATAAGTTTATGTAATGCAATTTATAAGATCCTTGCTAAAATTATCCAAAACAGACTTAGTAATATTTTACCATTTATAATATCACAGGAACAAACAGGATTTGTTAAGAATAGATTAATGATTGAAAATATTAGATTAGCATCAGAAATGATGAAAGAAATAGCATATAAAACAAGAGGAAGTAACTTAGTAGTTAAGCTAGATTTATCTAAGGTATTTGATAGAGTGGAATGGCATACATTATGTTTCGTCATGAGAAAATTTGGTTTTTCTGAAACATGTATTGACTTAATATATAGTTGTGTAACAAGCGTCTGGGTTAGAATTATTGTAAATGGAATGAAAGGAGAGGAATTTAAACCTAGACACAGTTTGAGACATGGGGATCCATTATCGCCTTTATTGTTTGATATGTACCTAGAATTATTAATCGTTAATTTAAATAAAATAATGTCAGAGGGAAAAATAATCCCCTTTAGACAGCCAAAAAACACTCCGAGAATTAGTTGCTTAGCTTATGCAGATGATATCATCATTTTCACAAATGCGAATAAAGCTTCATTGAAAAACCTGATGGACCTTCTACAATTATTTGAGAGGGAAACAGGACAAGCCCTTAATAAAGATAAAAGTCAATTTATGTTAGGAAAAAAAGCTTCCGAAAAAGTGGTAAAAAAAATTAAAAACATAACGGGATTTAAACATAAAAAAGATGCTTTAGTATATTTAGGTTGTCCTATATATGAAGGAAGGCTGAAAAAAAATTATGTAACTCACTTACTAGACAAAATGAGAAAGAAAATAGCATGTTGGAAAGTAGAGTTATTAGGTTTTGGGGGGAGAATTACATTAATCTCACATGTCCTTCAGAGTACACTGGTACATATTATATCAGTCATACACCCACCTAAAAAATTTACAAATAAACTAGAGATGGAAATGTCAAACTTTTTATGGGGCAAAAAAAACGGAAAGCAGAAAATTCACTGGAAAAATTGGAAAGCCATTTGTTATCCTAAGGCGGAAGCAGGTTTAGGTATCATTAACTTACAAGATATGGTGGCTGCTTGGGACTGCAAAGGATGGTGGAAGATAAAAGAAAATGATTCCCTCTGGGCAAAATACATGCGAGCAAAATATCTAGAACAAGAACATAATCGAGTTAAGCAGAAATCAAATAGCTAGAGAGCATTGGAAAAACAAAAGGAAATAGTAGATGCTCACTCATTATTGAATAAATCGGTATGGAAATGGACCCTTAATCCACAAGGTAATTTTACGTTAAAGTCAGCAAAAGAATTGATAAGAAGGAAAAAACCCGTGCAATATTTATTTAAATGGGCCTGGAAAGCAGGTATTCCACAGAAAATGTGCTCGCTGGCATGGAAAGTTCTGGTAAATGCACTACCTGCGGATACTAATGTGAAAAGAAAATGTGTTAAAATGGCCTCCAGATATGAATGTTGCTTTGCAGAAGAAGAATCAATGGATCATCTACTCTCAAGTGGAAGAATCGTTGCAGCAGTCTGGAGGGAATTAGGAGACCTGATACAAATAAGTAAAAAAGAGGATAGAATTAAGAATTGGGAGAATATAAACTCTAGCAGTTATATCAAAAATTGGCTTACTCAGAATCTACCTCATATAGTAATATGGTGCCTGTGGAAAGCTCGTAATTAGAGTAAATTTGAGGGTATAAGAATGAATTCAAATGAAATTATAAAAGATATAATTAAAGAAATCAGAAATATATCAAGCATAAACCCTATAAAAGTTGATGGTTCTTGCTTAAATAAGGGAGCTGGAATGATTTGGGGCCTCGCTATTACAAATACGAAACAGGGATGGGTAAAAAGTATAAGTTGGAATAGGCCTTCGAAAGGTAAAATATCATTAAACACTGATGGTAGCTTCAATAGGGACACTAGTATAGCAGGTGGAGGAGGGGCAATAAGGGACTCAAATGGGTATGTGATAAAAGCATTTACATCGGTTACAGTAGCATTCTCAGCCCTCCACTCGGAGATAAAAGTTTTGAAGATAGGTTTAAATGTCTGTAAAAAATTAGCCTTAGAAAATATACAAATTCAAGTGGACTCAATGCTTTTGGTAGAGTTAGTAAGTGGAAAAATAACTCTTTGGAGGTATGAGGATGAAATAGAAATTATTTTGAACCTCATTAAAATGCTTAACGCAAAAATCTTACACATATATAGAGAAGCTAATACTTTGGCGGATATTCTTGCAAGGTTAGGTTCGATAAGAGGAGACAAAGAATTTGATGAGGTTTCGATGCCAGAAAAAGTAAAAGGAATAGCGAAACTGGATAGGAAGGCCTTCCCTTACTTAAGACTTAGTAAGGGTAACATTAAAAAAAATAGAATATAAAATCCAGTAGCTCCTGTGAAGGGGAATCAGAAAATTAAAATAATAGAAAGATAGAATATGGAAAACAAAATAGGATAAGTATAAAATTGTGGTAGCTTCTTGGCAGAGGAATCTGTTTATGCAGATTAACAGCGAAGAAACCACCAGAAAAGGTAGCTGTTGTAATATTCCTTTGCAGAAACTGCAAGCATCACCTCACAAGCCAAAGATAAGGGAATGTAAAGGTAAGGGCTGGAATTTTCTGTCTCTTTGGTATGTTTTCTGGTTTTGTTTGCAGTAAAGCATTAAAGGGGCAATCAAATCATATTCCTTGGAATTAATCGTAGTGTGTAACGGATAAGTGTCTGTAAAAGTTGGTCATGTGTTATGTTTTTTTGAGACTGTAAATCTGTCATGTGTTATGTTGTTCCAGCAAGAGTCTGTAACTAGCAAGAGTCAAGTCATGTTTTAATTCTTTACAGCGTTTAATTATGTTGTAAGGGTTAGAAGTCTGAAAGTTTCAGAATCATGTGTGGTATTAGTAAAAGGTCCTAGGAGAGTTAAGTGTCTAGTCCAGGAGGTCGGTACAGAGGATGCTGCAATGCTGTGGACAGAATGGGCAACAGGGTAGAAAGAAATTGGCAAAGCGGGAGATAGTCCTATTACTATATGAAAGAAATATAAGGATGCTGCAAACTCACTTGGAATGGGCTCTCAAGATGTGAATCTAAAGCTATTTTGTTAAACAAAGAGGGTCAAGGAACAGGATAGATAGAAGAGGGAAGATTCAGCAGAATATGGGCAACAAGGTGGAAAGGTATCCTTCAAAGGAAAAAAGAAGGAAACACATTTTAGAAAAGAGTATTAGGAGGTGGGTGTTTAGAATAGGAGCTGCTGCCCTCTCAAAGCTGGAAATTCCAGAAACTCCAAAAAATTCCAGATAAGCTAGAAGATGGACCAAAGATTCTCAATGATCTGATCATCAACTCAACTTGTTCAAGAGGAATCGAATTAAAAAGAAGCTGAAAAAGTTAAGAGGAGTTAAAAGCCAGTGAAAATCAGCAGCAAATTTCAGGTATACATGTAAGAAAATATGCTATGTTGGAATGTGGTTTTGGTTGCAGGAAATAGTTTAATCACTAAAGCCAAACAAGGAGGAGCAAAGGAGAGAGATCTAATTTTCAATTTAGGAGTTAGTGAATGAAAGGAGCATTAAAGAGCTACACAGAGCAAAGGTAAGATACATGTCTGCAGCGAAATGAACAAATACAAGAAAGCGGCTTCAAGATTGTAGTATAGGGATGCATGTGCAATAAATGTCCTCATACAGAGGCTTTGACTAGATTGCACTTATGCTATCTTCAAATTAGTTAGGATTTCGACAAGGGTGTAAGAGGGATAAAGGGTAGATTCTAGTTTGTAAAAATAGTATTCCTCCGCCAAAAGAGAGGGCTAATAATAAATAAACACCTTTAAAAAAAATAGATAGATAGACAAAAAGATAGATAGATAGATAGATTAACATATAACCAAATAGACAGATAGACAAATAGATAGATTGATTAATTTTTAGTTAGATAGATAGACAGATAAAAGATAGATAGATAGATACTCAGATAAATAGATAGATAGATAGTTATACAGATAGTCAAATAAATATATACATAGATAAATAGATAGACAAACATATAGACAGATTTATAGATAGATAGAGAGATACACATATAAATAGATAGATAGACAGACTGATAAATAGATAGAAAGATAGACAGACAGATAGATAAAAAGATAGAGAGAGAAAGACAGATAGACAGACAGACAGCCAGCTAGATAGATAGATAGATAGATAGAGAGTTAGAATGATAGTTCTATAGACAGATAAACAAATAGACAGAAAGACAGATAGACAAATAGTCAAAGAGAAGAGACATATATATATATATATATATATATATATAGATATATAGAAAGATAGACAGACAAATAGACAAATAGATAGAAAGATAGATAGATAGACAAATAGACAGATAGATAGAAAAATAGATAGATAGATATATATATATATATATATATATATATATATACACACACACACACACACACAGATAGACATATATACATATACATGGATAGATAGAAAGTAAAATAGATAGATAGATATATAGATAGATAGTTTGGCAGATAGACAAATAGACAGATACATAGAGAGCCAGATAAAAAAATTGACATATTGACAGATAGACTGATAGATAGATAGACATATAGCTAGATAGACAAATAGATAAATAGCCAGATTGATAGATATATTGAAAGATAGCTAGATAAATAGACAAATCGGTAGATATACAGATAGATAGATAAATATATTATACTATAGACAGATTGAAAGTTTTACATATAGACAGTTAGATAGACATACATATAGTCATATAGATAGAAATATATATAGATAGATCAATTGATAAATTGACAGATTGACAGATTAACAGAATGATAGATTTATAGATTGACAGATTGATAGATTTATCCAGAGACAAATAGACAGATATGCAGATAGGTAGAAATGCTGATAGGAAGATAGGAAAATATTTAGATAGGCAAATAGTCATATACCTAGATAACCAGATAGATAGACAGATAGACAGATAGACAAATAGATATATAGACAGATAGACAGATAGATAGATAGATACACAGATAGACATATATATATATATACATACAGATAGACATAAGATAGATAGATATATAGAAAGATAGACAAATAGAGAGACATACAAATAGACATATAGACAAATAGACAGATAGACAAATCAACAGATCAATAGACAAATAGATAGATAGATAGACAGATAGAAAAATTGACAGATTGACATATAAATAGATATAAATAGAGTAATATAGATAGATAGACAGATAAAAAGATATACCAATAAATATATAGATAGAAAGATTGGCAGATAGATATATAGATAGTTAGTTAGTTAGTTAGACATATAGATAGATAAACAAATATACAAATAGATAGAAAGACTGATAAACACATAGAAAGATACATAGATAGATAAATATATAGACAGATAGATATATAGATAAAAAGATAGACAAACAGACAGTTAGATAGATAGATAGGTAGATAGAAAGATATACATATAGATAAAATGACATATATACAGATAGTAAGATAAATAGATAGACATATAGATAAATAGTGAAATAGATAGATAAACAGATAGATAGAGAGACATCCATATAGGTAGATATAAAAATAGTCAAATAGACAGATAGCAAGATAGATAGATGACAGATAGACAAATAGATTGATTGACTAAAGATAGATAGACAAATAAATAGATAGACTGATAGGCAGATACATATAAAGATATATAGACAAATTGACAAATAGACAAATAGACAAATAGACAAATAGACAAATAGACACATAGATAAATAGATAAATAGATAGACTAATAGACTAATAGGCAGATAGATACATAGATAGATAGGTTTATTGACTTATAAGCGGATTGACAGATAGACAAATTGACAGATAGATAGATACACAAATAGATATATAAACATATATACATATAGACTTATACAGAGATAGATATATATGTTGATTGATAGATAGATAAATAGACAGAAAGACAAATATAAAGATTGCCAGATAGATAGATAGACCTATACAATGATAGATAGATAGACAGATAGACACGTAGAACATTGATTGATAGATAGATAGATTGAGAGATAGACTGAAGACAAATAGAAAGATAGACTGATAGAAAAATATAAAGATTTATAGAGAGATATAGATAGACAGATAGAAAGATAGAAAAATAGACAGACAGACAGATAGATAGATATATAGACAGATAGACAGATATACAAAAAAAAATATACAGATAAACAAATAGATAGATAGAAAAATAGACAGACAAATAGATAGATAGATAATAGATAGACAGATATATAGATAGATAGATAGATAGACAAATTGATAGAAAGGCATGTATAAAGAAAGACAAATAAATAGATCGATAGATTGTTAGATATACAAATAGATAGATAGACATATAGACAAATATATAGATCAATCAATAAATAGATGGATATATAGAAAGATAGATAGATGGATAGATTAATAGATAAATATATAGATAGATAGCCAGATAGATTGATAGAAAGATACACAGATTGAGAGATAGACAAATAGACTTATAGATAGATAAATGGATAGGGAGATAGACAGATTAATAGATAAATATATAGATAGATAGCCATATAGATTGATAGAAAGATACACAGATTGAGAGATAGACAAATAGACTTATAGATAGATAAATAGACAGCGAGATAGACAAATAGATTGATAGACATATAAATAGATAAACAGATATATAGATACACAGATAGATAGATAGATAGAATGATAAGTAAACAGATAGATATATAATATAGATAGAGAGATAGAAAAATATATAGATAGATAGATAGACACATAGATAGATAAAAAAATAGATATATTGATAGTTAGACATTTTGATTGATAGATTTATAGATAGATAGATAGAAAAATTGACATATTGATGGACAAACAAATATATAGATAAACAAATAGCTAGATAGCTAGTTAGGTAGGTATAAAGATAGATATATAAATAAAAAATAGATAGATAGAATGATAAATAAATATATAGATAGATATAGATATATATATATATATGTAGTTAGAAAGATAGATAGAAAGAAAAATATATAGAAATACAGATAGATAAATCGATAGATAGATAGTTAAATAGATAACCATATAGAAAGATAGACAGATAGAGAAATATACAGAAAGAAAAATAGACAAATAGGCATCTAAATAGATAGATAGACATATATTCAAATAGACAAATAGACATATAAATAGATCGATAGAATGATAGATAGATTGGCAAAATAGACTTATAGACTTATAAATAGATACGGAGATACACAAATAGATAGATAGATATTTTGATAGATAAAAAGATATATAGATAGATAGATAGATAGATAAACATATAAAAAAATAAATAGATAAATAGATATCTAGATAGACATATATTCAAATAGATAGAAAGATAGTTTGACCGATAGACATTTAGATAGATAGATAAATAGACTGATAGATAGATAGATAGATTTAACATATTGAAAGATAAACAAATATATTGATAGACATATAGTTAGATAGATTGATAGGCAGATGGATAGATATAAATATAGATCGAAAGATAGATAGATAAAAAGATAGATAAAAAGATAGACAGATAAAGAGAGAGATATATATGTAGTTAGAAAGATAGATAGATAGAAAAATAAATAGATAAGTAGATAGATAAATAGATCGATAGATAGAAAGTTAGACATATAAACATAAAGACATTCACATAGATAGATACATAGACATATCGATAGATTTATGGATAGATTGAGGGATAGATAGACAAATAGATAGATAGGGTGATAGAAATATAAACAAATATACTGATAGACAGATAGATAGATCCATAGATAGATAGCTAGAGAGATAGACATATAGAAAGATAGACAGATAGATATATAGAAAGATAGACAAATAGGCTAATAGACATATTGACATATTGATATATAGACATATAGACTTATAGACACATAGACAGATAGGCAGATAGACAGGTAGATAGATTGATAGATAGATATACAGATAGTCAGATAGACAGATTAACAGATAGATAGATATACATATAGACAGATAGACATGTATATATATAGACAGATAGACAATAATAGATAGACAAATAGATACATAGACAGATAAAAAATATACATATAAAGAAATGGACAGAAAGTCAAATTTACAGTTAGATAGATAAATAGATAGATAGAAGATAGACATATAAACAAATAGATATATATACAGATAGATGGATAGATAGATATACAGATATTCATATAGACAACTAGATAGATATAAACTTAAATAGTTAGTCATATAGATAGATATAAAGATAGATAGATAGACAGATAGATAGCTTGATAGATAGATAGATAGACAGATAGATAGATATATAGATAAACCAATAGATAGATAGATAGACATAGACATATATACAGATAGACAGATAGATTGATATATAGAAGAAATATAGACAGATAAACATATAGACAGATAAACATATATATATTTATATAGTTAGATAAATAGATATATATAAAGAAAGATAGACAAATAGATAGATACACAAATTGTTATATAGACATATAGATAATTAAAAAATAGATATATAGATAAACAACTAGATAGGTAGACAAATAGACATATATACAAATATACATATAGATAGATAAATACATAGACATAAAGACAAATATACATATAGATAGATATACAGATAGAGAGATAAAAAACAAATAGATATAAAAATAGACAAATAGATTGATAGATAGATAAATAGATTGATAGATAGATAGACAAACTGAAAAATAAATAGATAGATAGATAAACATATAGATAGGTAGACAAATAGACATTTAAATAGATATACATATAGACAAATATATAGATATACATATAGACTGATAGACATATAGACATATATATATATATATAGAAAAATAAATAGATATAAAAATAGACAGATAGATAAATAGATAGATAGATAAACGTATAAATAGATAGATAGATAGATAGACAGATACATAGATAAATAGATATATAGATAGACAAATAGACAGACAGACAGATAGATAGATATATCGATAGATAGTTAGATAAATTGATAGATAGATGGAAAGATAGACAGATATATATACACACACACATACACACAAAAATAGATAGATAGATAGATTGACTATTATATAGATAGACATAGAGACATACACACATACATATAGATTGATTGACATAAAGACAAATTTATAGATAGATAGATAGACATATAGATAGACAGAGAGATAGATAAATAAATAGATAGACATACAGATAGATAGACACAGAAACAGATAAAAATATAGATAGAAAGGCAGATACATAGATACAAAAATTGATAGATAGATAGATTGATTGACAGATAGGTATATAGATAGATAGACATATAGACAGATAGATCGATAGTTAGATTAACAGATAGACAGATAGACATATAGACAGATAGATAAGGAGATAGACAAATAGATAGATATACATATAAATAGATAAACATATATATAAATACACAGATAGATAGATAGAATGATAAATAGATAGATAGACAGAAAAAGATATTGATAGATAGACACATTGATAGATAAATAATAGATAGATTTATAGATAGGCAATTAAATAGATAGATTTATAGAAAGATAGATATACAGATTTATAGATAAACAAATATATAGATAAACATATAGCTATATAGCTAGATAGGTAGATAGAAAGATAGATAGATATATAGATAGAGAGATAGATAGATAGAATGATAGACAAATAGAGAGATATATATATATAATTTTAATATAAAGATATGTAATTAGAAAGATAGATAGATAGGAAAATAGATAGATATACAGATTGATAAATAGATAGATAGACAGTTAGATATATAAACATATAGAATGATAGATAGATAATTAGATATATAGAAAGACAAATAGACAAAGACCTTTAGATATATAAATTGTCAGATAGACAGATAGAAAAATTAACATATATATAGATAGATAGATAGATGGACTAATAGACTTATAAACATATAGAAATATATAGAGATAGACAAATAGCTATAAAGATAGTTAGATATATAAACAAATATATAGATAGACAAATAGATTAATAGAATGATAGATATATAGATAGATAAACATATAGACTAATAAACATATAAATAGATAGATAAATAGACACATAGATAGATAGATATATATACAGATAGATAGATTAATAGATAGACATTTAGATAGTTAGTTAAATAGATAGATATATAGATATATAGATTAATAGATTGAAAGATAAACAAATATATATATATATATATATATATATGTATGTATGTATGTATGTATTTAGGTAGTTATAAAAATATATAGATAAACATATATACATTAACATATAAAGATACATAGACATATAAATAGATTTATAGATAGATTGATAGATAATTTGACAAATATATATATATATAGGTAGATAGACATATAGACATATAAACAGATAGACAGAAAAATAGATGACAAGTAGACAGGTAAATATATAGATAGAAAGATCGATAGATAGATACACAGATAGAAAATTTGATAGATAGACATATAAACAGATAGCCTAAAAGATATAAAGACATAAATTGATAGAAAGATAGAAAGATAGGCAAATAGGTAGATAAAGAGATAGATAGTTACATAGACATATAAATAGATAATCAGATAGACAGATAGAAAAATAGATATATAGACATATAGAAATGTAGACAGATATATAATTAGACAGATAGACATAAAGAAAGACAAAAATACAGATAGGTAAATATATAAATAGATAAACATATAGAAAGATAGATAAATAGACTGATAGTTAGATAGATAGATATAAAGATTTCCAAATATATAGATAGATAGATAGATAAATAAATATACAAATAGATATATAGTTAGATAGAAAGATAAATCGATAGACAGGTAAAGAAATAGATTGATAAATTGAAAGACAAATTGGAAAATAGACAGATAGACAGACTGATTGACATATAGATATATAGATAGACAGATAGACTAATAAACCAAAGATAGATATAAAGATTGAAAGAAACACAGATAGTTAGATAGATAGATAGATGAACAAATAGACAGATATAAATATAGATAAATTCATAGATAGATAGACATAATATAGATAGACAGTTAGACAGATAGATAAAAAGATAGATAGATAGACAGATAGATAGAAATATAGATAGACATATTGACATACAAATAGACAAATAGATAGATAAAAAACTAGATAATTAGACAAAAAGACAGATTGATAGATACACACAAAGACAGATAGACATGTAGATAGATAGACATATAAATAGATAGGCTGATAATGAGATAGACAGATTGATAGTTATACATATAGAGATATAGATTGATAGACATGTAGGCAAATATGTAGATAGATAGAAAGACAGATATATAGATAAACAGATAGAAAAATAGATGGATAGATAGATATATAGATAAATAAGTAAATAGATAGATACATAGATATATAGATAAACAAATAGATAGATAGAATGATAAATGGATAGATAGACTAATAGACTGATAGTTAGATTTACATATATACATATAGACTAATAGATAGATAGAAAGATAGACAAATATACAAATTGACAGATAGAAAGATAAATAGTTGGATAGATAGACAGATATATAGATAAACAGACAAAAAGATGTAAAGATAGACAAATTAACAGTATTACAAATAGATGGATATACAAATAGACACATAGATATATAGACATATAAACTTATATACAAATAGTTTGATTGATAGAAAGATATATTGATATACAGATAGATAGATAGACTAAAATATAAAATAAATAGATAGAGAGATAGAAAGATACATATAGACAGATAGATAGCTATACAAATAGACATATAGATCGATAGATAGATAGACAAATACAAATAGAAGAAAAACACATAGATAGATAGATAGATAACTATAGAGATAGATATACAAATAAAAAATAGATAGATTACAAATACAAAATAGATAGATCGATACATCAATAGACGATAGATAGAAGATGACATATAGACTATATAAACATATAGACATATATAGGCATATAGAAAGATAGATAGATAAATAGATAGGTAGGTATACCTATAGATAATAGGACAGATCAGATAGGTAGATAGATAGATAGATAGATAGATAGACAGAGAAATAGTTACATAGATATACATATAAATAGCCAGACAAATAGACAGATAGACAAATAGAAAGACATATCTTTAGATAGATAGATAGATAAATAGATCTACGATAACTAGATAGACAAATAGATATATAGATAGAGAGATTTATTGATTGATATACAGACATATAGACATATAGATAGACAGATAGATAGGTAGGTAGACAGATAGATAGATAGATATGTAGGCAGCAGATAGGCAGATAAAGAATAGACACAGGATAGATAGTCATTTAGTGAGAAAGTTAGAGATACAATAGACAATAGATAGATATATTGATGACATATAGGTATATAGACAATGAACAAATAGATAATAAGGATAAATCAATAAATCAATAAACTAATAGATATTTAGACAAATAGATAAATAGATAGATAGAAAGATAGATAGAAGATA
>JAREIK010003578.1:83572-134543 GCA_029783825.1 Sapria himalayana | reverse complement strand
AGATTTATAGATCGATAGACATATAGATATATAGATAGAGAAATAGCCAATAGATAGATACACAGAAACATAGATAAATAGATATAGATAGATAGATACATATATAGATATCTAGGCTTATAGACAGATAGACATATAGAAAGATTGATAGATATATAGATGAATAGATATATAGATAATAAATAAAGAGATAGATAGTTAGATGGTTAGAAATATATATAGATAGACATATAGATAGATAGACAGATATACATGAAGATAGATAGAAGATAGAAAGATTGATTGATTGATAGATAGATAGATAATTTGATAGATATGAAGATTCAAAATTGACCGATTTACAAATTAACAAAATATATAGATAAATAGATATAGATAGATAGATATAGATAGATAGATAGATAGAGAGAGAGAGAGAGACATATAGATAGACAGTTAGCTAGATAACCAGTTAGCCAGATAGTCATATAGATAGAAAGAAAGAAAGATATATTGATAGGTAGTTAGTTAGTTAGTTAGACAGATAGTAATATTGATACATAATAGATAGATATTCATATAGAAAGATTTATAGAATAGTAGACATATAGTTAGATAGCCAAATACACATAGAGAAGATAGACATGTAAACAGATATATAGATAAATTGATAGGCCTATAGAAAGAGATATACATAAAATAATAGACATATAGACAAACAAATAGACAGATTCATACATATACAATAGTTAGATAGATAGATAGATAGACTAATACAAAAATTGACAAATATTAAGATAAACATATAGGTAGATAGATATATAGAGAGATACCTTGATAGAAAAATATATAGATATATAGATTAATAGAGAGATAGATAGACAGACAGATAGATAGATAAAGATAGATAGATAGAAAGATAGACATACATATAGATATACAAATAGACATATTAACAGATAGACAGATAGATCTATATATATATATATATATCGATAGATAGATAGATAGACAGAATTACTAATTGACAAATATATAATTATATAGATGGATAGGTTGTTAAATTGACAGAAGATAGATAGATGGATACATAGATAGATTTGAAGATAGAAAGATAGACAGATAAATAGATAGATAGTTAGACAATTAATAATATAGACATATACATAGATAAATAGATAGATAGACATAGAAAAAGATTTATTGATAGATAGACAGATAAATAAAAGATAGTTTGATAGATAGATAGACAGACAAATATACAAATAGACAGATAGATAGATAGATAGATAGATAGATAGACAGATTTATTGATTGATTGATTGATAGGTAGATAGATTGAAAGATAGACATATAAATAGTTTAACAAAAAAATATATATACAAATATATACATAGAGATATAAATAGATAGTCAGATAGACATATAGTCTGACAGACAGATAGATAGAATGAAAATTAAACAGATAGATAGATAGACAGACAGACAGATAGATAGATAGATAGATAGACTATATATAGATAGAAAAATAGACAGATAGATAAATTGACAGATATGTAGAAAGATCGATAGAAAGATAGATATATAGATAGATAGAGAGACTGATTGATAGATTGATAGAAAGATAATTAAACAGATAAATAGAATGATAGATTCATAGATTTACAGATTCATAGATTAACAAATTGACATCTTAACAAATTGACAAATTGACAAATTAACAAATTGACAAATTGATAAATTGACCAGTTGACAAATTGACAAATTGACATTCATAGAAAGACCAATAGACATATCGAGAGATAGATAGATAGAAAGATAAATCGATAGACATATACATAGATAGATAGATAGATAGAAACATAGATAGCTAGACAAATAGAAAGATAAAAATAGATAGATTGATAGATTATCAGATTTGAAGATAGTTAGATAGATATATATATATATATAAATCAATAGATAGATAGATAGACAGATAGACACATAGATAGATAGTCAGATAGACAGATAGATAAGAAGATAGATAGATATATAGATAGACAGATAGATAGATAAATACATAGATAGATAGACAGATAGATAAATATATAGATAGATAAGTAGATAGGCAGATAGGTCGATAGCTTGATAGATAGATAGAGATATAGTTAGAGAGATAGATTGAAAGATATATAGATAGATAGATAGACAAATTGATAGATTGATAGATAGACATATAGACAGATATATAACAAATCAAAAAGCTAGATAGATAGATAGATAGATTGATTGATATATATGTAGACATATAGATAGATAAAAGATATATAGATAGATAGACAGATAGATAGACGTATATAAAGATAAATATAAAGATAGATATACACATAGACACAGATAGATAGATAGATAGGCTCATTTATAGATAGGCAGATAGATAGATAGATGGAAAGAAAGATATATAGATATATAGATATATATATATATATATATATATATATATATATATATATATGCATATATGCATATAGGCAGATAGGAAGATCAATAGATAGATAGGTAGATTGATAGACAACTAGATAGATAGAGATAAACAAATAGACAGATAGGCAGATATACAAATAGATAGATAGATATATTGATATGTAGATAGACAGATAGACAGATAGACATAAACAGATAGACAAATAGAAAGAAAGAAAGATAGATAGATAGATAGATAGACATATAAAAAGATTAATAGATAAAGATATAGATAGTTATATTGTTAGATAGATATATAGATAGACATATAGACAGATAGGCAAATAGACTTAAAGATAGATAGGAAGATAGATAGATTGATTAATTGAAAGATAAATAATTAGATAAATAGAAATATTCAAAAATTAGCCGATTGACAAATTAAAAGATAGATATATAAAGAGATAGACATACATATAGTGGGATATATAGATAGATAGATAGATAAATATATAGATAGACAGATTTCCAGATAACCATTTAGCCAGATAGGTAGATAGATAGAAAGATAGATAGATAGATAAATAGATAATAGATAGATAGATAGTTAGACAGATAGTCATATATAGATATAAATAAATAGATAGATATATATATATATATATAAGATTTATATATAGATAGATAGATAGACATATAGTTAGATAGCCAGATAGATAGAAAGAAAGATATAGAGATAGACAGATATATAGATAAATAGATAGGCAAAAAATATATAGATAGATAAAAAGATAGACAGATAGACAAATTAATAGACACATATATAGATAGATAGATAGATTGAGAGATAGACAGATAGACATATACAAAAATTTGCAAATACACAAATAAATAGATAGAAAGATAGATATATAGAGAGATACATAGACAAAGATATAGATAGATAGATTGACAGATAGATAGATAAACAGATAGATAGATAGATAGACAGATGGACAGATATATAGATAGTCAAATTGACAAATAGATAGATTTATAGATAGACATATACAAAGATAAACATTAGACATATTGATAGATAGACAGAATTACTAATTAACAGATATATAATTAGATAGATAGATTTATTTATAAATTGATAGATTGGATAATTGTTAGATTCATAGAAGATAGATAGATAGATAGATCGACATATAGATTGAAAGAAAGAAAGATAGATAGATAGATAGATAGATAGATAATTACACATATAGTCATATAGGCATATATATAGATAGATAGATAGATAGTCATATAGAAAGATTTATTGATAAACTTGATATATAGATAGATAGATACTTTGATAGATGGATTGATAGATAGATAGATAGACAGATAGACAAATAGATCGATAGATAGATAGACAGATAGATTGATTGAAAGATAGACATATAAATAGTTTAACAAAAAATAGATAGACAGATAGATAGTCAGATATACATATAGAAAAATAGACAGATAGATAGAATGACAAATAGACAGATAGACAGATAGATGTATAGATAGATAGATCGATATATAGATAGACAGATAGACAGATAGGCAAATTGATAGATATATAGAAAGATAGATAAATAGACAGACAGATATTTAGATAGACAGATTGACTAATTGATAAAAAGATAATTAAATAGATAAATATAATGAAAAGATAATAGATTGACACATTGACAAATATACAAATTGACATATTCATAGAAAGATCGATAGACATATCGAGAGATAGACTGATAGAGAGATAAATCGATAGACATATACATAGATATATAAATATATTGATAGATAGTTTGATAGATAGACACAATACAAATAGACAGCCAGATAGATAGAAAGATAGACAGATTATCAGATTGGAAGATTGACTGATAGACATATAGATATATCAATCGATAGATAGATAGATAGACACATAGACACATAGATAGATAGTCAAATAGATAGATAGTCAAATAGATAGATAGATAGGTAGATAGACAGATAGATAGATATACAGATAGACACATAAATATATAGATAGATATATAGATGGATAAATTGATAGATAGATAGATAGATAGAAAAGTAGATAGGTAGATTTGTTGATAGTGAGATATGTAGATAGATAGATAGATAAATAGATATATAGACTTAGAGACAAAAAGAGAGATCGATAGATTGATAGATAATAAAACATATAATACATAGATAGATAGATATACAAATAGAAAAATATAAAGATAGGCATTTAGACAGAGAGACAAATAGATAAATAGTTATATTAACAGATAGACAGATTGATAGATTGACATATAGACAGATAGATAGATTGTCAAAAAGATAGATAGACATATAGATAGATTGATTGATAGATAGATAGACATACATATAGATAGATAAAATATAGATATATAGATAGACAGATAGGCAGACAGATAGAAGGATAAATATAAAGATAGTTAGATATAGAAACACAGAAAGAAAGAAAGATAAATAGGTACATATACACATAGGTAGATAGATAGATAGAAGGATAGAAATATATATATATATATATATATATATATATATATATATATATATATATAGATACACACACACCCACACACAAATAGGCAGATATGCAGTTAGGCAGATCAATAGATAGATAGGTAGATTGAAAGATAGCTAGATTGATAGACATAAGACAAATAGACAAATAGATGGACAGATTGGCAAATTGCAAATTGCAAATAGACAGATAGACATATAGACATATAGGTAGATAGACAAATACACACACACACACACACACACACACACACACACACACACACACATACAAATAAATAGAGAAACAAATATTTATATAGAAAAAATGCACTACAAGTAAAATCTCATATAGCTAGGGATAGTTCCCTAGCTAAATAGGCATTTTTTGTCGCTAAACGGGATAAAGCAATGGATTACCGACAGATTTGTTCCCTATCTAAAGTGCTTCTTGCTAAAATTTACTGATGGAAAGTTTCCTTAGCAAAATATTTAGCGACGGAAAAATCCCATGCTAAAAAAGATAAATTCCTTAACTAAATTAGCAAGATAAATCAGATTTTCCATCGGTAAATTAAAAAAACGACAGACGATTCCTTAGCTAAAGTGTTGGTCTATAAATTTTAGCGACGGATATAGTCCCAAGCTAAATAAATTTAGTGAGTGAAAATCCATCGCTAATTTTAATATTTCCCTAGCTAAATTAACTAGGGATTTTTCCCTAGTTATTTTATTTTCAAAATTAATTTTAGAATTTATATTATTTTGAAATTTTTTAATTAAATAATTTAATATTTTTCTAATAAATTGAATACAAATTCAAACTATAAATAATTTATAATAAATAAAAAATAACATCATTTAATATCTTATTCTAATTCAATATTTTACATAATTGAACAATAAAATAACACACATTAATTTCATCTTATTCATCAATGTATCTACCGACAGTGCATAAAGTATAATATATCCATTCATTGATATTGCTTTCTCTTCATATGCTCCTCCGATCATTATTTTTCTACGACGACAAAGCTGTCCGAGGCACATCACGTAATATTTATTGAAAAATCTCATCACTTATAAAAGCTTTGTATGAAGAATAATGTGGTATCATATCTGTCAAAAATTTAAACCACTCAGTCAAATTAAAAAAACTATGTTTTTATACTTATATAATCTTGTAGTATATATGTAATTTTATACTAGCATTTCACTCGTACATATATTACTATAGTATATGTGCATAAAAACAATAGTATTATGTGTATATATAAATTGAGTACTCATATACTCAATATATATGTATATAAAATACTATAGGATAATATGTACATATTTATTGACTTTATTAATATGTATAAACCTCATTTGTATTTATTGTTGCTGCTCTTGTTGCTGCTTCTGCCACTACTGTCATAGCCATTGTTGCTGCTAATACCACTCATACTGTCGCCGCTGCCACCATTGCCTCTGCTGCCGCCACTGCCACCGTTGCCTTTGCTGCCGCCACTGCCACCGACACTGCCTTTGCTGGCATCGACACTACCTCTGATGCCACTGCTACTCCCGCCGCTACTGTAGCCGCTATCGCTGCTACTGCCGTCGCCACCACCGCTGCTGCCGTCGTTGCCGCCACTACTGCCACGGCCATCATTGCTGCCGTTGCTGCCTCTACCATTGCTTCCAGCCATGCCGCTGCTTCCGATGCAGCCGCTTCTACCGCCACTTCCACCACTACAGCCCCCACTGCTGCCACTGCCACCGCTGCCACCAATGTCGCTACTACTACTACTACTACTACTACTACTACTACTACTACTAAAAATAGGTTTTTACACACCTATAATAGGCTAAAACTCTACCCAAAAAATTTGGAGATACACAAGCATATTTACATATATATAATAACATTTATTATAGACATAAAAAATACGATTAAAGTTGATTGTCATATAGTTTCAACAAAAATTTAATTAAATAAATTAATAATTTTATATTAAATTGAATAAAATAGAACAATAAATGAAAATTTTAAATTAAACAAAAAAAAATTATTTTAATAACTTATTCTAATACAATATTTTAAATAACTAAACAAAAAAATAACAAAATTATATTACATCTTATTAATCAAAGTAACTACCGATAGTCCATAAAGTATAATCCTATCCATGCATTGGCATCGCTTTCTCTCCATCTGCTCCTCCAATCGCCAACTTTCTGCTGCGAAAAAGCTCTCTAAGTCACGGTAAGTCATGTCTGTTGAAAAATCTTTTCACTTATATGAGCTTCGTATGGAAAACAATGTTGTACCATATCTGTAAGAAATTTAATTCACTCAACCAAATCAAAATAAATAAAAAAAATCATGTTTTAATAAATATATATTAATGTAGTAAATATGTACATATATACTAGCATTTCACTTATACATATATTACTGTAGTATATGTACTTATAAACTATAGTATTATGCGTACATATATACTTAGTACATATATACTCAGTATATATGTACATACAATACTACAGTATTATATGTACGTATATACTGACTATATACGTACAGATATACCACATTTATTGTAGTTGTTGTTGCTCTTGCCGTCGCTGCCACAGCCTCAGCCCCTGTCTCAGCCACTTCCCCTGCCGCTATTGATAGTGATGCCAGTGCTAGCGATGCTGCCGTAGCTACCGGTGCTGCCGGTGCTACAGCAGCTGCCACTACTGCCACCTCTGCTGCTCTACTGGTGTGGCCAGTGCTGTTGGTGATGCCGCCGCTGCTACCTCTGCCGTTGTTGCCGCCTCTGCCACCTATGCCGCTGCTGCCTGCTGCCAATGCTGCCGCCACTTCCGGTGCTTCCAGTGCTTTCAGTGCTGCCGCTGCTGCCATTGCTGCGAGTGCCTGACTACTGCTGCTTCCAAAATAAAATTCAACATTATTCATGTTTTTATATAAAATTATATGCAAGATAAAATGCACCTTACTTTATATATCACATTTTACAAAAATCTTGCGATGTAGGCTCTTTAAATACTACACTAGAATTTTAAAATAAAGAATAAAATTAAAGATAAGAGTAAAACTTAATTTTTTGAGTGGACTCGTTTAAACAAGACAACTAGAAAATTAGGAGATTAAATTATTAATATTCAACATTTTTCATATTGATTATTTTTTGACCATCAATCTATCCTTAAGTATTAGGTCTCATCTCACAAGGCAAAAATCTCAAAAATAACATCATTAAAACACACACAAAATTCAAGTTAAAAAAAACTATAATAATTCAAAATAAAAGTTAATACATAATATTTATTATTGGCCTAGAACAATAATTTTCATCATAGGTTGTATACAAAAGCACGCAAAGCCAAAATTATTAAATATGCAACAAAACATAAACTTCACCACACTAAATCTAATAACAATTTCAAAATAAAATATATTTGAGCAAAAAGAATACAAAAATAACTAATGTTTATGAAAATATATAAGGACCTACAATATAAGTATGATGATAAAGACCATACCTAGCACATGAGGTTCCTACTTGACACAGGATCTAAGAGAGTTTGAGATCTTGAACTCAAGGCCTTGTAATATAAGGACAAATGATATTTAGTTGTATTGTAACTACAATATTAGAGAAACCCAAGTCTATAAATAAAAAATAAAAAACTGAGCCGCTCATATAGGTTAGGTGATTCCATAGAATGAAAATCAATTGAATTTTCTGCAAACTTCCATGCAGATCCGGGCACGACTATGGCTCTCTCAAAATTGAGCTTCAATACTACCTTCTCACACTCTTCAAACTTCTGGGCAGCATCTCGATCCGTTGGACAAATATTTTTAACCTAATTTTTGTTCATCATAGAAGTTATGATGAAAGAGCTCCATGGAATTCATGATCATCAAATATGTTAACTAAAACAACTTCAATCATGGTATTGATTAAAGATGAATGAAGTTTGTGAACCAAGCTTATTGATATGATTGGAACCTATTGAAAGTCCTTCAATGCTTCTTTGTGATTTCCCATGGCAACATATGCAGCACCTCGTCTGTAATAACCCTATAATTTCAAAAAAAATGTTAGCATGAAGAAGAAGAAAAGTATACACAGCAGACTCATGATGCATTATGTGCCTTGGAATAGTAAGGATCACAATCGATAGCCTTGGAAGCATCCTCTACAATACACCCATTTTCTTCCAATTTGGCATGGGCAATTGCCACGATTGGTCCAATACACAACATTATGATCATGTAAATTGATAGCTTGTGTGTATAGTTCTATAGCACGAGCAAACCTGTTGGCTGAAAAAAAAAGATGACAAACATACTTATCAATGTCAATATTGATCAAAATGACAAATTTAGCTAAGATTAAAATTGATATGAGACTATATGATTAGTCATCATAAAAATAAGTGTAAGCAATAGCAACCTTACATATAGATTATATTAGATCTTACTTCTAATGAAATGACAATCAATTTCAATATACTTATGTTCTCGTTATATTACAAATTCGAATGCTTAGTTATTTAATTATCACAGTCAAACATAGAAACTTTTTCTAGTTGATGCAATATATGAATATCAACTCTGATATAACAATGACTATGACTAAGCATTCTACCTCTATATTCTCAATTTAAAATCGATATCTATCTCAATTCCTTGAGAAAAATTTTCTAGGCACCAACATGACTCAGATGGGAACGTGCCGCATGAATCTTGGTAGGGCATGAGATTTTGTTTTATGAAATTCTCTAATAAATATATGGGATGCAATTATTAAATTATCATACATCTTCTAATTCATAAAATAACAATAAAATTTAATTTTATATTTACTACTAATAGTAAAAACCCAATTTTCATTTCCAAAAGATGAACACATGAGCGCAATGAACTTGAACTCAAAATATTATTAACTCAACTCGAGCTCAATTGAACTCGAACTCAAAATATTAACAACTTGACTCGAGCTCAATTGAACTCGAACTCAAAATATTAACAATATGACCCGAGCTCAATTGAACTCGAACTCAACTCGAGCTCAATTAAACTCGAACTCGACTCGAGCTCAATTAAAATTGAACTCGACTCATATCATTAGCAGCCCTAATTATTAGTATGAACTACTGCTACAAAATAATAAATTATTAGACATATTATGGTATATATGGTTGATAATGTTAATAACACAAAAGAAACAAACATATTGATGATGATGATAGTCATCCTATTAAAACAATATTAATTAACTAAAAAAATCACACCAATGATTAATAATTATTGATATTCTAAATCAATGAAAAAAAAATGCATCATATCATCACAATAATACAACATATATATTTTTAATGAAGATTAATAGGTTTCACAATTTATATCTTATTTTAAAACATATCTTACAATACAAATACCAAACATGATATGACATGTGATACTATGATAGAATAATACATACATTCACAACTATTTTCTATAATTTAAAAAAATCAAATTATTTTTTTCTATTAACGAATTTATTATATTAATTATTCAAATATACAAAAGAATTAAAAAATAATCAAAAAAAAAATAAGCAAAATAATCTTATACAAAAGGTTACATTTTCATTATCATATACTATGATTCATACTTTTAATATACATTTATACAAATATATTTTTTAAATATTTTTTACAACGTGAAAAAACTTATGTTACATGATATGATATATTACATAATACAAAAAAGATAATATGGAAAAGAAAAGAAAATAGGTAAATAATATATGATATATTTTATGAGCTAACAACTATGATTATAATGCAGGGAAATAAAATATGGACAAGAAAAGCACATATATACATCACACACACACACACACACAACATGCATATTATTTGAGAGAAGAATGTAGGGGCTAGTGAATAAAACTAAAAAAAAGAAAAAGCAAAGCATCAATGGGAGCAAGCTAGAATTGAGTTTTTGAATATAATGAAAGTTGGCTAAGGGAGACTAGAGTGAAGCCAAGAAATAATAATATAAAATAAATAGCTTAGTTAGCCATCTGTAAACATTATTTCTCTAATGAAAAAAAATGCATAGATAAAAGAGAAACACATAAGTCGCTCTAATTCGATTAGGATTATGGTTGAGTTTCATAGTAACTAATGCACATGTAATAAACATGCCCAAGTGCATTGAGATAGAATTACTAAGAAAAGTCTTCAATAATCAACCTAGCGATAAACTATCCTTTTTCTTTATTATTACGATAAGGCATTAGCCTTAAATATTCTATGATATCTATATCCATATCTTTTCTTGAATAAGAAAATTCTGATATGCCACTTTGCCTTTTATTGTTTTAAAAAAGTCATCTCCCCTCATTTTGAATACTGTGGTAGACTAGTCAGACCTCAATGAAATAGAATTCTTAAGGATGCCTTGCTTTCTATGCCATGTGCTTCCTCCAATGCCTAGAAATGGGGCTGCCCTATATTATACAGCCAAGCACATTCCTTAACAAGCTAATTTAGAGATGTAAAGGTTGATCGTAGATCAAACTCATCAAAATAAGAAGGGCGGCAATAATTTCATGCAATTCTTGCTACGGTTATCATAGATATTAAGAGCTCTATGATCTTAAGTAGAATATTTGTTTGTTTATGTTAAGTGGTGTGATGCTGAAAGCTCAATCGATTTATTTTGAACGTAGAACATCCTTAAAAATGCCCTAACTATTTATTTGCAAGGGCGGGGAACAATCGAGACCAAGGGTGATAGATGGAACATTGATCCAATGGTTGAGCCTAATGTGATAAAGATGAATAAGCTCATTTCCTTGGAAGGTTGTTTAACTAGTTGAAATAACACAGAGAGTTGCCCCACATAATTATTTGCAAAGTTTACTGTCAAATGAAAGATGCAAGGTGACAAATAAAAAAACAAAATTGAAGAGGAACTAGAAGCCTTAATCGGTAGGCCTACCCAATTCTCTTTTCTCTTTGAAAACAATTTTGTTTACCCGATTGGACTATTCCCATGTTACCGAATCTTCTTCTTCAAATGAGCCTTAAAGAGAACTTTGAAAACTTCGTCTATTGTGGTTTGTACATACACACACACATATATATAACCTATGGGCTGGATAGCATTTCGTTTAGAAGAATGAAAACTTAGTTAGGATAACGAAGACAAAGCCGTCCAACATAAGTTATTAAAACATTATTCAATATTACCATCAACAACAAAGCATGGCTTCTCACCCCAGGGCCCCTATGGCTCTTTTAAGTAATTGGCTTTGTATATATTATCTCAACATATATAAAAGAAAGACAGATCAAAAACTTATCTACAAAGCCTTTGTATATATGCTATCATTAAAGATGAATACTATTTTAAGAAAAATGCAAAAATAGCCCTACAATGCAAACTTGCCACTTATGGGCCAAGTCCATCACATTATACCACCATCCTCCTATCTATATTATAAAATAACTATTTATATTTAGAATGAATTTATTATTGTGATTACAATTATTGGGCTATTTTAGGTTGATTGTCATTGAATAAGAGTTGGTGAAAGAAGTTATGATGAAAAATGCTATGAAAAATCAAGATCATTTAACAATGTCATGATTATGCAAAATCAAGACCCTTTTTATATTGTCCAAAGCGATGAAAAATTAAACCTCTCATCAATATGTACAATTAGTTGGGGTAATCTTCTTCACGATACACCCACAGAATTATCATAATTTTTTCAGCAAGATAAATAACTAAAGTAAAAATCAATGAGATTATTAGAGTGGCATTATCTTGTAAATAACACTTCAAATTACATAATAGATTTCACTCAAAATGTAAACATAATTAAAGGTCATCAAACTTAATATGATTGTGTTTTTACTCCTTGTTGATTTTTATCTAGTGGAAACCTTCTACTAGATAAAACATTCAATTAGTAATGGGTGTAACAAAATTCAATTGGATAACTTTCAAACAATATCCAAGGCCGCGTTAATGGTAATTCACATATTGTGGTTATTTAAAACATCTACTCCTTGAATTGGAGCATAAAAAATGTCTGCACCAGACGATGATATCCATGTGGTGTCTATTTACATAGGGTAATTAGGTAACATAGAATCAACTATGGATAGCACTAGGCATGAGGACAAACCCTACGGGTTTGGGCTCATACTTTCAAGTAGGTAGACAACAAATACACAAGTTCTAGTTGTAGAATAGCATTAGCTAAATAAACAAAAGCAATCAACAGAAATGAAAATAAATTGTTAGAAGAATATGGAAAACTATATAAATACATATAATAACTATTTAAAATAAAAAAGAAATAATTATTAAAATGTAGAGAGATGTTTTATCACTAATTTTCTTTAGGCAATTTTACTGAAATAGGATGAATACTTTTATTAAAATCAACTTTCGTTTAGAACCTACATTTTTGATTGGGGCAAAATGACAAATTTGATCATTTTAATTATTAATCATCTTTATATAATTTTTTTTTGCTTAAATTTGTAAAAGGTGTGATCTGTTATTTTATAAGGTATGAATATTAAAATGAGATATTTGATTTTCTTTGAGAAATGCATAATTAGTTTTTCTAAAGTACATTAGAAATCCATGAATTAATGAAAAATAAAATAAATTATGTTTTGGTGTACTATTTAAAGCTAAATTAAAGCATTATATATATATATGTATATGTATGTATGTATGTATAAGCATATATATATATATACATATAAATGTATGCATCTATAAATAAATATATATAAACAAGCATACACACACACACACACACACATATAAACATGTAAATATATATATTTCTATATATATGTTATAAAAATTGTTATTTTATATAATTTATGTAGGCTTATATATATATATATTATTTATTTATTTATTTATTTATTTATTTATTTATTATATAACATCTATATATACAAATGTATATATATAACATATTTTTGATAAATATATATAAAGTATATAATATATATATATATATTAATGAATATATACATATGTATATATATAATGCTTATATATAATATATGTTTATAACTATATATATATAATCATATGTGTTAGATTTATCAAATTCAAAGACCATAACAAGAACTTTTTATCTGTTCACTTTTTTAAAGCTTCATTAAGACTTTCAATCACATAAGTTTTGCTATCATCTTTTTATCTCACTTCCATGTTTCTAGTGATTCAATTTTTTTGGGTTGTTCTTTTACCTTAGCCACTTGTATCCTAAATATCCATAGTTTATAATAGTTTAAAACATGTTTGTTTTTTCATGGTGATATTTTTGGTATGTTTTAGACCATTATTTGAACTTAGAAGAGGTTGAAATTACAATTAAAACTACAAAGCATTAAAATCATTATAAAAATAAAGTTTTAGGTACTGGCATAAATTTATTAAATGCCACGAACTTAGTTTATACAATAAGCCGAAGGGATTACTCATTAAATATATCTCGTCCCATTAATTTCAAAAGGACTTACACAATTTTAAAGTTTGCATCTATGGGTAGATAACTTGTAGTTATTGGAGTTGATATAACTTGCCTAGGCAAAAGGCTATGCCAGTTTTTGGAGTTGAGAGTTTTTAATTTATACCATATACTAATAGCAATCCAATTACCTAATCCTTCCTCTATTTTTTGAGCTTTTAGATTTTTCTTTTTAGTCAATTTATTGTCAATAAGAATTATAATAGTATTATAAAATAAAAGAAAAAACTCTTATTGCTAATTTTTTTTTAATTTATTGGATTTGAGTTTCTGTTCATGAATAATGTTTTTGTATTTTTATTTGTAAGCTTTCTTCTTCTCTTCTTTCTTGTATCCTTCTTGTTGTCTTCATAATGATTTGTTTGTGTAAAAATATATCATTCTCATTATAAGTCCTCATTTGTGCTTCTATTCATTTTTGACTTTTAATTATTATTGTTTAATATTATGTCTTTGGACTTTTGTAAGAATATCATTAGTTTATTATTTTTCTCTCTAACTCATTTTTAAAAATTTTTCTATAACTACTCCTTTTGTTTTAATTATATCCAGGCATCCTAAACACACACACGCGCGCACACACAAATACTCATATAAATATGTGTGTGTGTGTGTGTGTGTGTTTGAGTGAGTGAGTGTGTGTGTGTGTGTTTATAAATATGTTCATACACATATATTTACATACATAGTATACATACAAACATACATATGTTTGTATATTGCTTTATATGTAATTTGTTTTTACTTAATAATCTGTTTTAATATTTTCATATAAGTGCAGGGAATGAAATATTAAAAGCCTGGGGATGCAGCAGTAGCACAATAATGGAGGTCCCGCGTTGATTAAATGAACCGGATGTTTATTTTTCATATAAAATGATTGTAATTTATTTTTCGGGTGGCTGTTTTTTTTGACCCGTTTGAACTGTTCATCATCCCTCTACTCTCTCTACGCGATTTCGCAACTACTGCGTGCTGCATACTGTAAGCTGTTCTATTTTGGTTTTTATCTGTAACGCATAAGCATTTTCTGGTAGAGGTAGCTAGTCGTACTGAGCGACTAGCGAACCACGTTATTTCGTGTGTTGAATTCTCATTTTTTAATTCTGTCGTGGATGCTGTTGGATTGGGATATATACATTGCTTGTTTCTGTGTTTCTGTTATTTTCTGTTTCTTAATCTCACTACCCGTGGAAGTGCAATTACCCAACATATATTTATATATAAAAATATATTCACATATATCTAACACACACACACACACATATATATCAAACATACACATATGTAAGTATGTATGTATTTATGTATTTATACAAACATACACATATACACAACCATATATATACATTATATATATCTATACTTATATACATACATACACACACACACACACACACATATATATATATATAAGATATATATGCTTAACAAATTTCATTCTCTTAGATTTTCCTTTAAATGATCTTTAAGTCACTACAAGCCGGCTTTAATCTTCTATATGTAATAATTTCATTTTTACCCAAAAAATATTCAGATATAGTTAATTTTTTAAATAAAATAAATAGTACTAAAGCATGATTATATATATATATATATATATATATAAATACATAAACCTAAAATTATTCTCTTTGTTTTTTTAAAATAGGTAATTAAGATAAAAAAAAGTCTACTTTCATGGAGTTATCAATGACACGAATGTGAAATTTAGATAGTTATAATCTATTATCTAATTTAGATATTCAATTCCTAAAGATGATCCTCAAAATTCTAAACATTAATTAGTCATTGAAATTATTTTTATTGGATTCCACTGCCGAGTAGTTATATGTAGTTATACATAAATGTATAGAAAGTTATAAACAAATATATAGATTTGTATATATGTATACATAGTAAAAAATATAGTTATATTTATTTATAGAGTTTTATATAGTTATACAAATATTTATATATAGGTATACACATATAGTAAAACATATTGTTGTATGTTGTTACACATGTAAAATATAGTTAATTGTGGTTATACATATAGTTACACATATTGTTAAACTTATATTTATACGTACAGGTATATATATTTTTTCATATAATTATATATATTTATAGATATAGTTATGTATAAGTATAGATATTGTAAAATACATTTGTATATATTAATATATAAAAATGTATATTAAATATATATTGTAAATTATATATTTAAATATAGTTATGTATAAAGTTTTTATAGTTATACATATAGTAAGATATAATTATTTATATTTATATGTTATTATACATATAGTATATAGTTATAAATAGTTATATATAGTTAAACATATAGTCATGTGTGTGTGTGTGTGTGTTTATATATAAATATATATTCATACAAGTAGTTATAAAAATTTATAAAATAAATATATACAAAGTTATAAACAAATATATAGATTTACATATATGTGTACATAGTTACAAATATAGTTATATTTAATTATATTGAGTTTTATATAGTTATACAAATATTTATATATAATTATACACATATAGCTAAACATAATGTTGTATGTTGTTATACAAGTAATTATAAATAAAATTACATGTGGTTATACATATAGTTACACATATAGGTAAACTTATATTTATACATGTAGGTATATATATATTTTTAAATAATTTTATATATTTATACATATAGTTATGTATATGTATAGATATAGTACACTACTTTTTATTTACTAATATTTTCAAATATATATTAAATATAAGTTGTAAATTATATATTTAAATATAGTTATGTATAAAGATTTTATAGTTATACATCACAAAAACACGTAATTGTTATAGATAAGATATGTTTAAGTTAGAATTCTACGTAACTTGTAAAGGCATGCTAAAAAATTCAAATACAAATATTATTTTAAACATGTAAATGGTAGTCTATGAGGGAGGGTGCAAGATATTGACTAACTCACTTTGGAAAATATTATAAAACAAGTTTTATTTAGGACGTAAACAACTAAATGCTGAAAAAAAAATAAGTTACAAATACTATTTTATCATGAGATTTTCATAGATAGAAATTTTAATACCAACTAAATGGTAGTCTATGAAAATATTATCATGAGACGTAAACTACTAAATTTAATAGAGTCATCATTTATAAGGATCATGTTAGGGTGTCCTATTGTTTTTAATATACAAATATTATTTTAAACATTTAAATGGTAGTCTATGAGAAAGAGTACAAGATATTGAATAACTGACCCTGGAAAATATTATAAAACATTTTTTATTAAGGAAGTAAACAACTAAATATTGAAAAAAACATAAGTTACCTATTATATTTTATCATTATATATTGATAGCTAGAAAATTATATACCAATTAATATAAACAACTAATTTACCGAAGAATTTAATAGAATCATGCTTTATGAGGATCATGTTAGGGTGTCCTATTATTTTCAATATAAAAATGTTTGTACAAATATATTTACAAGCAATTAAATACAACTATATAATAATGTATCATTCTAATTAAAAATTATCTAAATAGTTTTCTTCTTATGGGAAATGTAAGTAAAGAAGAATTTTAAAGTCTGGTTTATCATTATGCAAATGCAAAAAGATTCACTAAAAAAAAGATATTATGGCTTTCCACTACCTAATTTGTAAGTAACGGAGGAACACTTTTGAAGGGCATCATTAGTGACTCTAAAATGAGATGCCATTAGTGATTGCATTATATAAGTCACTACATATGTGATATTAAACATGAAACTTATGATTTTATATCTAATAAGTCTTTTGGATTGATATGTTGTAATATTTTCTTAAATTAACATTATGTGCATCATTTCATTCATTTGATGGTAAAATTAGATATGAAATTATTTTGTGAGTCGCTTGATAATATAATGAATGTGTATTCTTAAATTCATCATTCAAACACATTTTGCAGAATTTAAATGATATTGTAATGTTAACAATATAAAATGTAGAAAATTTGAACTTTACATTGAAATAAAGTGAAATTTTATGTATATGATATTAAAGAATATTTTATCATATAAATATATAATCTTTTTTTGTTACAAATCAACAATGGCTTCATAATAATTTGTGACATTATATTTTTAATTCTTAAAAGTATTTCAAAAATAAAATCTAATATATATGTCAGAAACATTAGTATTTCGTCTTTCAATAAATAGATTTAACATATATAATGATGATTTAGAGTAATATTTAGCATAATTTTTTTTGAAAAAAAATTATTTTTTTTAGAATTTAACACTATCAATTAAATTTTAATTAATATTGAGAGGCTTACCTATTCATAGCATAATTAGCACTCGAATTGTAGCTCAATCAAAACATGTTTATTCTCTTTTAACATATTTTGAAACTATTAGGTCACACTATCGGAAACTTTCAACTTCTAATTCCACTTACTTTCTAGCAACATTATAGGCCGCGAGCCTTGATCTAGATAGCATGAAGAACCTTTTGATAAAGAAGCTTCTTTTGCTAATATATTTTTTGGTTAGCACAAATGTGAAGAGTTCTCTTTATGATCAACATGTATTTACTATTCATCTTAATGAGAGATTATATATACTTCACCTTATAGTATATATTATGATACATTTTGCTTAGTTCATTGATCAATCTATTTTAAAGCTAAATGATCATGATGGTGATTTCATTGATTGCGATCAATTGATTGCTCTATGGATACAAAATTGATTTGTAATATAACATTTTATTTTAAAAAGTTTTATTTTATTCTAGGATTTTTTTATCTTAAACTTTATTTTTTTCCTCTTTTGATAATATAAATATACTCATGTCTCCCTCTAAGATACTTTATCACATGGGCTGGTAATATAGGTAAATGCCTTTCACTCTAGTGGAACTTGGGAACTAACACCTCATCCAATGAAAACTCTTGTTATTTGTCCTAGATAGGTTTCTAGGTTGCTCTCTCGGATTTCTACTCTCCTTCGTCGTTTGAGAGATATAAAAGTTTTTACCATTTTTTTTTCTATGAAACCTTAGGCTCTCCTTCTCCTTCGGCTCTCCATCTCCTTTGGCTGTCCTTCAGGCGAGCATTAAGTTTACCTCTTGAGTAGGAAGTTTGTGTGCGAGAAAGATATGTGTGGGACTTTCGTATTTCCAATCGTTGCCTTGATAGCTAATGGTTCTGGCCTGAATTTCCATCTGCTAGTGTTCACAATCGCCACATAAATACTCACGGAGAATACACAACATCTACGGATGAACTAATTCATGCTTAGAATTTTGTGAGTTTGCTTGCGAGGAAGATGAAAATAAATGTAAATAAGATAACTTGTCAACTGGATGTAGATAATTGGATTCCTCTTTGAAATTACTATAGAATAGCTGACATTCTTCTGAGATAGGAAAATATATACAAGGAAGAGAAAATGTAGTTGATTTGTAAGTTATACTTCTTAGATTTTCAAGTTTTGTATCTGAAACTATTTCATTACATCATCATTATCAAGTTTTATTCCACAAAGAAAGAACTTATAAAAAGAGACTGTTACCTGTATTAGGTGAGCTGGAGATATTTTAACTTGAATTTCGAAGTCATGTGGAAGAAAATAAACCTGAATTTTGAGTGAAGAAGAAATATTTGAAGTCCATGACAGATTGTCACTCTTTCCTCTTGGTTGGATTCATACGCATCCATCATAGAGTTGCTTCATGTCATCAGTTGATCTGCACACTCATTACTCGTATCAGATTATGTTGCCTGAAGCAATAGCAGTTGTTATGGCCCCCACTGATGAATCTAGTCCACACATCATCTTTTACCTATCTGAGCCTACCGGAGTGTCCATGATGCGAAATTGCCAACACAGGGGGTTTCACCCACACGAAGAGCCTACAGATGGGAGCCTAATATGCAAGCATTGTTCTCATGTCTATATGACACCACCATAAGCTATGACATTGTAGATCTCCGGTGAGAACCCTAAAACATTGTTATTGCTACCATTAAATGCACAGTTTGAAGTGTGGGCTCTGTTTTTTGATAGAAAGCATATTTATGAAACCTTATATATGTATACTAAACTATTATGAAATAAAATATAAAAAAATAACACTAAAATAAAATTATAAAAAATAAATAATTTAAATAAAATAATAGAAATAGATCTTTATTTAACCATAAGTAATATTATTTAATAAATAAATGAAAAAATATTATATAATAATAAAATATTCACACACACACACACACACACACATATATTATGGTAATAAATTTATAAGAATTCAATTTATTTTTTATTAATATAATATGAAAAAATTATAAAATCATATAATTTGAATCTTTTAATCATTATAAATTTTAATGTTTGAAGTGTTCATTTAATACCCACGCTATAATATTAATTTTTTAAATCATCAAATTTTTTTTGATGTAATTAAAACAACAATATATTTATCTTAAAATATCAACTTGTTTTCTTTTAAATTTTATGGAAAATTAAACAATTTTTTATGATTCAAAAATTTAAAATCTTTTCGTCATTATATTTTTAAAAAATTCATATAATAATAAAACTATTATTTTATACTTTTATTTTTATAAATATTTACTAATTTATTCGTTTATTCATATAATTTTATAATTTTATTAATCAAACAATTGTTTATTTTAGTTTTTTATTAGCTGTAATTTTTATTTATTTTCATTTATTAATTAACATATTTTATAAATATTATAATTATATAATAAATTATATAATGTTTTGTAAAACAAATATTTAAATATCATAAATAAATATTTCAGATAAAATTAAAAATAATATTTTAATTAAATTATAAACAAAAAATATTATTTTAATCATATTTAATATACATTTTTATTAGTATTATATATTTATTATTTTTTTATAATATCAAAATTAAATTTTTTTATGAGAAGATTGTGTAATTCAAGGTTCGCTCATATATAGACCATGACATACCATTAATATAAAAAATTATATAAAATCTTAAAATAAATAATGTTTAAAAAATATCATTGAAGATTAGCAACAAAAATTATAACTAATCCAAATACCTAAAAAAATCCTAGTTAAATGCATATATTTTGAAAAGAAAAATATTTAAAGAATTATCAATTCTAATTGTATAAACTAATAAAAAAATAAATTAAGGTAATTATTTAGTGATGGATTTAAATTAGCTAGGGAAAATCAATTGCTAATAATTATCTTGGGAAATTCCATCACAAAATTTTCTGTTTTTTTTGGATAGAAATTACGGAAATATAAGTGGCAGATTATGTTGGGATCTAATTAGCTAGGAAAAATTTGTCGCTAATAATTAGCTATGAAAAAATTTGTCGCTAATAATTAACAATGAAAAATTTGTCGCTAATAATCAGCTAGGGAAATTACGTCGCTAAATCTGTTAGTATTTTATAGATTTTATTAGCTAGGGATATTCGCTCTCTATATCCATAAGTAAATTACTGATTTTAGTAGCTAGGAAAAATCCGTCGTAAATCCGTAGCTAAATTACTGTCTTTATTAGCTAGGAAAAATCCATCGCTAAATCTGTAGCTAAATCAAGGATTTTATTAGCAAGAGAAAATTTATCGCTAAATCTATAAATTTATTAAAAATGGAAAATTCGTCGCTAAATCCATCGCTAAATTAAAGATTTAATTAGCATGGGAAAATCTGTCGCTAAATCAAGGATTATATTAGGAAACAAAAATCTGTCGCTAAATTCGTCGCTAAATTAATGATTTTATTAGCAAGGGAAAATCCATCGTTAAATCAAAGATTTTATTAGCAAGGGAAAATTCATTGCTAAATCCATCGCTAAATCAAAGATTTTATTAGCAAGGGAAAATTCATCGCTAAATCCGTCGGTAAATTCCCCACATTTCTTGAATAGAAGTTACGAAAATTTTCCATTACAAATCCGTTGCTAAATCCATCGCTGAATCCGTCACTAAAATCTCCACTTTTCTTGAGCAGAATTTATGAAAATTTCCCTCGTTAATCCGTCACTAAATTAGTCATTAAATCCATTGCTTTTCTTGAGCAGAATTTATGAAAAATTTTTCCTCTCTAATTCGTGCCTATATTTTTTTCAAAGAAAAATCATAAATTCTTTATTATTCCCTAGCTAATCCTTTGTAATTTAGCTAGGGATTGCTCCCTAGCTAAAATTCTCTAGCTAAATTGATATTTTCTTGTAGTGAGATAGACAGCTAGATAAATAGACAGATAGACATACAAATAAAATGATATATAGATAGATAGATAGATAGATAGACAAACAAATAGACAGACAGATATATATATATATAGATAGATAGAGAGATAGATATATAACTAGATAGACAGATAATTAGATAGATAAACAAATAAATAGATAGACTGAAAACTAGATAGACAGAAAGAAAGATAGCTAATAGGCAAATAAATAAATAAAAAGAAAGATATATAGAAAGATAGACAGATAGAAAGTTACTTAGATAGGTAGATAGATAGACAAATATACAGATAAACATATAGATAGATAGAGAGATAGATATACATAGAGATATATAGAAAGATATATAGATATACAAATAGTTAGTGAGATAGATAGATAGATAGATAGGAAAATATACGGAGAGATAGATAGAATGCTAGATAGATAGATAGATAGACAGTTAAATAGATAGGTAGATACACAACTAGGCAGGTAGATAGAAATACAAATAGACATATAGATAGATATACAAATAGATAGTTATACCAATATATAGATAGACAGATAGACAGACAGACATATCGAGAGATAGACAGATAGACTAATAAATTGAGAGATAGATAGATGGATAGATTGATAGATTGATAGAAAGAAAGATAGCTAGCTAGATAGATAGACTGATACATAGAGATATAGAGTGATAGATAGATAGATAGACAAATAGATAGATAAATAAAAGATAGATATAAAGAAACACTGATAGACAGATAGATAGATAGAAATATAGATAAACAAAAAGATATACAGATAGACACATAGACATACAAATAGATAGACAGATCGAAACATAGACATAAATAGTTAGATAATTAGATAGACAGATAGAATGATAGAAAGATAGACAGATAGACATATAGGCAAATAGACAGATATATAGATAGATAGATAGACATATTGATAGATTGACAAATAGTCACATAGACATTTAGACTTATTGATAGATTTATAGATAGGTAGAAAGATGGATAGAAAGATAGGTAGTTAGAAAAATAGTCATTTAGACAGATAGTTAGATAGTACATATAAATAGATAGACAGGTATATAGACCAATAAATAGATAGACATATAGACAGACAGATAGATAGATAGATATAGAAATAGATAGATAGATAGATAGATAGATGTATAAATAAATAAACATATAGAGAGATAAATAGATAGACAAAGAGAAAGATCAAAAGATAATTAGATAAATAGACAGATAGAAAAATAGCCAAATAGATAGATAGACAGATAGTTAGATAGATAGATATATAAAGAGATAGATAAAAAGATAGATAGATAGATAGATTAACAGATAGACAGATAGACAGATAGATAGATGGACAGATAGAAATATATAAGTTAGATAAAAATATATATTAATAAATAGATAAATAGACAGATTCACAGATAGACATGTAAATAGATAGACTAATAGATAGATATATAGTTAGAAAAATATATAGATATACAAATAGATATATAGATAGATAGATAGACAGATAGATAGATAGACAAATCGACATATATACAGATAGACAGTTTTTTGATAGATAGATAGATGGATAGATAGATAGATAAATAGACAGATAGATAGATTAACAGATAGATAGAAAGATTATTTGATAGATAGACAGATAGACTAATTTACAAATAGATAGATAGATAGATAAGCAGTTAGATAGATTGATAGATAATAAGATAGCTAGAGAGACAGATAGCCATATAGCAAGATAGGCAGATAAATTGATGGATATATAGATAGATACATAGATAAATAGATAGATAGTTATATATATATATATATATATAGTTAGACAAATAGATAGATAGAAAGATAAATAGATAAATAAATTGATAAATAGATAGATAGACAATTTGACATATTGACATATAGACATAGATAGATGGATAGATATATAGAAATATATACAGAATTATAGCTAATATATAGACAGATAATAGATAGATAGATAGGAAGATAGACATATAGATAGATAGATCATTAGACAAATAGATAGATAGACAGACAAATAGATAGATAGATACATAGACTGATAAATAGTTATGTTGGGTAATTGTGCTTCCATGATTGTGATTCAATAGAAGAGAACAATAGAGAAATAATAACAAACAATATATATACAACCCACAACCACAATTCAACCATTGCAGAATCAAAAAATTAAACAAAAACACAAGAATAACATGGTTCACTAGTCGTTCAACTTAGCTACCTACATCCACCAGAAAAATGCTCATGCATTTATAGATTAAACCAAAAAAATGTCTAGAATTCTTATAGTTTATGCTCTAGAAATAGTCACGATAAAATCGCACAGAAGAACAAAAAGAGATCAATTATTCCACACCCCGAAAAATAACAACCCAGAAACATAAATAAAAACAATTTATTTTAATACAATTTCCGATTTAATTAACTGAAACATGTTAGATCACTCAAATGGGCCAGGCTCTCCTCCAATATTTTTTTGGCCCACTAATCAAACAGTGGGACCTCTGTTATTGTGCTATTGCTCCATTCCTAGCCTATTTATTTTTTTTCTTTCCTGCACTTACATGAAAATATTTAAATAGAAATAATTTGGTTATATAAAACAGATCATCAAACCAAATTATATACAACAATCTCTACCTTAATTTGTTTTGCATATAGATATAGAGACACTCTCTATAAATAGTTAGTCCAATAAGACTACAATTGATTTGATATGTTCAGTAATTCAAGACAGTGTCTTAACTTATTAAGAGCAAGAGGTTTGGTAAACATGTCAGCTATATTATCAAAAGTTCCAATCTTTTTTACTTGTACCCTTTTCTCAGATCGAAGGAAATAGTATCGCACATCTATGTCCTTTGTCCTCTCATGGTGTACTTGGTCCTTTGCAAACAAATTGCATCGAGGTTGTCATAGAAAATTGTTGCGACCACTTCATAAAGACCAATGTCCTTGAGAAAACCTTTCAACCATATCTTTTCCTTTGCAGCTTCAGCCAGAGTCATATGCTCTGCTTCAGTAGAAGATAAAGTAATAGAAGATTGTAGTGTGGGAACCACATACAGTGAAGACATAACTAGCCATAGATCATCTACTGTAAATATCTTTTGCATAATCAGAATCAAAATATCTTACCAACTTGAGTTCATATTCATTATCAAATATCAGACCAACATCAGAAGTCCCCTTGAGGTACCTAAGTATCCTCTTAATAGTTTTGTAGTGTTCTTTACTAGGGTTTATCATAAACCTACTCACTGCACTTACTACATGAGCAATATCATGTTGGGTGCATACCATAAGATACATGAGGCTCCCGACAGCACTATAATAAGGAACCTTAGATATTTGTTCCTTTTCAGATTCAGGGTTGGAGGAATTCTAATGTTAGATGGAGGTTAGAAAAAAATGGTGTGGAAAATGACTTACAAGAAGCCATTCCAAATCTAGATAGAATTTTATGACTAGTCATGAAATAGTTAAATCACTTGTAACACTGATGAGGAGACTGCTTAAGTCCATAAAGGAACTTTAGAAGCTTCCACACATGGGTTTCCTTACCTGATACCTCAAAAACCTCAGGCTGGCTCATGTAAATTTCTTCATCCAGATCTCCATGAAGAAATGTAGTTTTAACATCTAATTGCTCAAGTTCAAGGTCCTGATGTACTACTAATGCTATAAGTACCCTGATTGAGGTATGCCTGACTACAAGAGAGAATATCTCATTATAATCGATACTATCTTACTGACTAATCTCTCTTGCAACTAGACGTGCCTTAAACTTTACACCACCACCTCTAGAGGCATAACTTTTCTTCTTGAAAATCCATTTGCAAGAAACTGTCTTTCTTCTTTTAGGTTTAGATAAAATAAGCCAAGTACCATTTTTATTCAGATAAAATAATCCATCCAAGGCAAGATTGTGAGATTTCTTATCTGAGATATGGATTCGATGGTTAAGACAGCTTTAGCCATCGAGGAGTAGGTTGAGGATGCACAAAATTTTTGGGAAATGAGTGGAAGTGCTAGCAGAAAGAGAAAAGAAAATCAATATTTTTTTGGAAAGCACCATAGACCATTATCTCATAAAGATTTTATGGATAAAGTCATGATTATCAAGGCCAAATCCAGACTGGGATTTCTAGCCAAATTGGATATAAAATTTATTTTTTATGTCATCAGCCTGGACATTGGAAATGAGAGTGTCCACAAAAGTAGGGATTCAAAGATTATGAGACATCACAGTACCATACATCAATGGAAAACATGCAAACATGGTTTATTCCATATTTCTCTAGTACGGGTCCAAAGAATTGGGTGCAATCTCAAGGTATTCCGCAAATATCTTTTACTTCACAAGCATACCAGAGAGGCCAAGGCATAGGTTGAGGTCGAAGCAAGAGCTTATAGACTAGAACTTTAAGGACCCAAGGGCATGTCTATGCAATTACACCACAGATGGAGAGGATAGATTAGTCAATGGTACAATGTACTTTCTTGCATTTTCATTTATGGGCAAGAGTTCTTTTTGATTCGGGTGCATCACATTCATTTATTTCTACATCATGTGCGAAAGAATTGGGATTAGGAGTTATAAACTTGGATGAGGTATTGCTTGTGACTTCTCCTTTGGAGTCTAAGGTGAAAATTAATCAGATATGTCAAGATTGTGTGTTAGAAATTTCAAATTTTTATCATGGCAGACCTTAGAGTCATGTACATGTCGGATTTTGATGTAATTCTTGATATGGACTGGTTAACCACACATTAAGTCATTATTAATTATGATGGTAGAATAATTATTATCCACACACCAGACAATATATGTGTTGTATTTCAGGGGGATAAGCTTGATGCTTTACCCCATACTATATATGATTCTAAATGGCATGGACAACTTATGGGTTGGCTGGCATCTCTCACCCTAGAAGAAGAATGAATATTGAATATGAATCTTCCTCGGATAGTTTGTGAATATGAGGATATTTTTCCTGATGAACTACCAAAATTACCCCCATGCAGAAATGTAGATTTTTTTATTGAGTTACATCCTGGTACATCTCCCATTTCTATGACTCCACATAGGATGAAACCGATTGAATTACAAGAACTCAAGGTCCAGATATAATATTTGTTAGACAAGGGGTTTATTAGACCCAACACTTCACCTTGGGGTGCTCTAGTTTTATTTGCAAAGAAGGATAAAACTCTTCGACTGTGCATTAATTATCGATAGTTGAATAGAGTTATGATAAAGAATCGATATTCATTACTAAGGATTGATGATTTATTTAACCAGTTAAAAGGAACAAATGTCTTTTCCAAAATAGATCTTTATACTGGATATCACCAATTGTGAATTAGAAATGCTGACACCCCTAAGAATGTATTTAGAACATGGTATGGGCATTTTGAGTTTATCATAATGCCTTTCGGATTAACGAACATGCCAGCAGTATTGTTCGATTTTTGTGGATGACATTTTGATCCACCCTCAGTTCAGAGCATGAGGATTATTTACATATTGTTCTCCAAACTTTGAGAGAACATAAGTTGTATGCCAAGTTTGGTAAATGTGACTTTTGGTTGACAAAAGTAAAATTTTTGGGACATGTAGTGTCAGCTACATCTGTCTCGATGGACCCTGAAAAAACCAGGGTAGTCCTGAGTTGAGAGATGCCAAAGTTAGTTTTTGAAATACTTTGTTTTTTGGGATTGGCTAGGTATTACAGAAGATTTATTGAAAATTTTTCTCAGTTAACTTCTCAAAAGACTAGATTGACCAGGAAGGAAGTCAAGTATGAGTGGAGTGAGTCATGTGAAAAGGCATTCCATGAATTGAATAGGAGACTTACTTCAGTGCCTATTATGATAGTTCCAGATAGGGGATAGAAATATATAGTGTATTGTGATGCCTCGAAAGATAGATTGAGATGTGTTCTGATGCAATCTGGGAGAGTGGTAGCTTATGGTTCAAGGCAGTTAAAGAATCATGAGAAAAATTACCCCACACATGATATAGAATTGGAGGCTATAGTCTTTGCTTTAAAGATATGGTACCACTATTTGTTTGGGGAGCAATTTGAGGTATATTTAGACCATAAAAGTCTGAAATATATCTTTACGCAATGAGCCCTTAACATGAGGCAGCATTGATGGATGGAGTATCTTGAAGATTATGATTTTACTTTGCATTACCATCCAGGTAAGGCAAATGTGGTGGATGATGTACTTAGTAGAAAGTCATGAGGTGTGCTAGCTAGTATAGCTTCTTAGGAATCAAATATGCTTGAAACTTGGGATGATTCAGCTTACAATATACAGTCAAAGTCTAGCTGTTATCAGAACTTTAGTAGCTATACCTCTACTATTAAATAAGCTGATTGAGATGTAGAAATATTATCTATAAAGAACCGAGTGGAGACTAGTACGTGTGATGAATGCTGGACTATTCATATGGATGGTAGACTTCAGTTTAGGGGACGAATTATGGTTCTCCAGATAGTTGAATTGAGAGAGGAGATTCTAAGAGAATTTCACTATTCTCATTTTACAGTACATCCAGGTGACACAAAGATGTATTATGATCTTTGTCGCCAGTATTACTGGAATGAGATGAAAAGACATTAGAGATTTTGTTCAATGATGCCTTACATGTCAGCAGATAAATGATGAGCATCAGAGGCCAGTAGGATTACTCAAGCCTTTGGAGGTAGTAGAGTAGAAATGAGAGCATATCACGATGGATTTTGTGACTCACTTGCCACGGACATCATGAAAACATGATGCTATGTGAGTAATTGTGGACCAGCTTACAAAGTCCGCACATTTTTTAGCAATACAAATGAGCTTCACACGCGAGGAATTGTGCATGTTATACATGCGAGAAATTGTCCGATTACATTGAGTGCCCGTATCTATTGTATCGGACAAAGCTCCTAGATTTACGGCTCATTTTTGGAAGAGTTTTCATGAAAGCAATGGTAACACTGTTGATAATGAGTACTGTTTTCCATACACAAACAGATGGTCAGTCGTAAAGAACCATCCAAGTTTTGGAAGATATGTTAAGAGCATGTTGTATAGATTTCAAGGGAAGCTGGGAAGAATATCTGTCTTTGGTCGAGCTTGCCTATAACAATAATTATCAGACAAGTTTCCAAATGGCACCATACGAAGCATTGTATGGAAGGACATGTTGATCTCCAGTTTGTTGGGCTGAGGTGGGAGACCGATCCATTACGGTTCAGATGTGATTAGAGATACCTTAGAGAAAGTAGATTTGATACGACAATGTCTTCTTACAGCTCAATGTCTATAGAATTTGAGGTGGGAGATCATGTTTTCTTGAAAGTGATTCCAAAAAGAGAAGTAATCAGATTTGACAAACGTGGAAAGTAATCACCAAGATATATTGGGTCTTTTGAAATACTCAAGAAGGTGGGTTTAGTTGCTTATCGATTGGCATTACCACCGCATTTATATAGTGCCCACGAGATATTTCACATCTATATGTTTAGAAAATATATTACTGATCCAACTCATGTAATGGATTGGGACAAACTAGTTATTGATGCAGATGGAACATTTTAAGAAATGCTAGTGCGTATCATTGATAGTCGAGACCAAGTTTTGCGTTGTAAAACCGTGAGACTAGTAAAAGTAATATGGCAACATAAATGAATAAAAGAAGTAACTTGGTAACATGAAGACACGTGTGTTGCTTAACCTTTTTTATTTGAAAATTAAGGTATGTATTTTAGTAATTTAATAATTATTTAACTTTAGAATATGTTTATAAGTGCAATGGTGTATTTGTGAGAATTTCAAATTGAAATTGTTTAATGAGGAGAGAAAGTGAAGACACGTTATTGAATTCGTCTTGGAAAATATAGCTACGGTGTCAATTTTCGTTAAATTCTGAGAAAATTAGAATATAGTTATATTTTTATTTTATTAAATAATTATTAGAATATTTAGAGAAAAAAAATTATATGTAACCTAAAGACCATGACATGATGTCTGTACGTGGATGTGCATGCGCAGACGCGGTCCATCGGCTGTCCAGGCACCAACATAAAAAAAAGTAATAATAATTAATTAATAATAATTATTATAGAAAAAAAAAGAAAAAAAAATAGAAACCATCTGGAATCCGGAAAATGTGAGAAGGCAGAAAAAAAACATTCGGTGGCAGGGAGAGAGATATAGTACAGAGAAAAAAATATCACTTGAATTTGCTTTTAATCATAATGGATTATTCTGGAATTGGAATTGAAATAGTTCAAGACTTAAAGCTACTCTACATAACGAGATCTTCACATTGATATCATATTTATAAGGTTTCCATGAAATTTTCCAAAAGGTTGTGGTTTTCTCATTACAAAATTCCTTCTATTTAATGACCATAAATCATTATGTTTTATATTTCAATTCGAATTATTAGAAATTTTATTGAAAATGATTAATTGGTGAAAAGTTTCGGTATTTCATTTAGTAAAAGTTAGTACTGGAAGAAATAGATTTAGATTGTTATACTTGTGTCTGAAACATGGGTTAAATTGGAAATGACATAATTGTATTTTATATGCATGGGAACATTCCATATACATGGGTGGGTGGATGATATATACAAATATATATATATATATATATATATATATATATATATAATGGTATATAGATGGTATTTAGCGAACTTGAATTGGGACAATGTCTAGACAGAGTTGCGTAGGATTTTATTTGGTACATGGCTATAATAGATTTGCAAACTTGAATTGGGACAACATCCAGGCTGAGTTATGGCGGTGCATATTTTTCTGAGTAAAAACAAAAAAAAATCATATTTTATTCGGATAAATGTCCAATATATTTTTCTGAATAATTCCAAAAATATAAATATTTCTATAGACACACACACACACACACACATATATATCTATATATATAATATGTCACACTTGGCTTAGGCATGTATGAGGGAGTCAATGGGACTCAAAAATATGAGCTTATAAATATTTCATATATAATTACATTCATATAAACACTTACTTGAATGAGTGTTAATATATATTAATGACATTCATATATATTAATGAGTTTCATTGTCATTTCATTAACATACCTCACATTGGAAAGTGAGACTATTTGGCCATCATATGTTCTCAGTCTTACTATATCAATTCCAACCACCTTACACGGTTGGTTGTCCCCGACCATAGTATTACTGGCTTCCTTCATTTCAAATTTGGTGAACCACTACTAGTGAGTGCTTATATGGAAGGAAACACTAGTATTAAAGATCAATGAGTCTGATCTTGTGATTAATGTGGAGGTTACCAGCACAAGGTCTTATCCATCATCCAAGTCATCAAAGGCCACGGCAGCAGTAGGTGAAGGATTAGGTAGATAGACAGAAAGATAGATACATATATTGTTAGATTGATAGATAGATAGATATATAGACAGATATACATATAGAAAGATTGACAAATAGAAACATAGACAGTTAGACAGAAGGATAGATAGATAGATAGATATAAAGATAGACCATTAGATAGATAGACAAATAGACAGATTGACATATAGACAGACATATATATAGACAGATAGATATAAAGTGAGATACAAAGATAGGTATATAAATAGATAGATAGACATATAAAGATATACAAATAGATAGAATGGCAGATTTATAGATTGATAGATTGACAGATTGATAGACATATAGATAGATAGATAGGCAAAAATATAGATACGCATATTGGAAAATAGTCAAATAGGCAGTCATACATATCGATAGATAGACAAATAGACATATAGACAGATAGATAGATATATAGATAGACAGACAAAGACATAGACATATAGTTAGATAGACATATAGACAAATAGAAATATATTGATAGATAGATAGGTAGAAATATACAGATAAACATAATTAGTAGATAGATAGATACATAGACAGAAAGACAAAAAGAAAAATAATATATAGACTTATAGACAAATAGACATATAGATTATTAGACCAGCTAGACATATAGACAAATAGACAGCTAGATAGATCGACATATAGATAGATAGATAGATAAACAGATAGGTAGATATACAGATAATTAGACAAATAGACACATAGATAGATAGGTAGATATGCTTATAAATTGATGGATCAAAAAATGGACAGACAGACAGACAGATAGATAGATAAATAGAGAGATAAGAAGATATACAGATCGATGTATAAATAGATAGATAGATATATAGATAGATAGATAGGAAAATACACACATAGACAGATAGACAGACAGATGTATAGATAGATAAATAGATAGATAGCCATATAGACAGATAGAAAGATAGACATATATATAGATAGATAGATAAACATATAGACTGATAGATGCACAGACAGACAAATAGATAGATCGATAAATATATAGATAGATATATAGATAGATAAATATATAGATAGATATATAGATTTATATATATAGCTAGATAGACAGATAAAATGATAGATAGATTGGTAAAAACACAATAGACAAATAGATAGATAGATAGATACACAGATAAATAGATAGATAGATAGTCAAATAGCTAGGTAGACAGATAGACAGATAGATAGATGGATAGACAAATAGATAGTTAGACAGATAGACAGATATATAGATAGAAAGATAGAAAGATAGAAAGATAGATAGAAAGATAGAAATATAGACAACTAGACATATAGTTAATTATATAGAAAGACACATTGTTAGATAGATAGATAGGTAGATAGCTAGATAGGTAGATAGACAAATAGTTAGATTGACAAATAGACAGATAGAAAGATAGATAGTCAGATAGACTGATAGGCAGATAGATAGATAGTTAATTAGTTAGATAGAGAAATAAAAGGATAGATCAATAGATAGATATATGTATATATAGAAAAATAGATAGATAGTTAGAAATATAGATAAATTAAAAGATTGAAAGATAGATAGCTAGATACAAAGATAAATATATAGATAGACATATAGACATATGCACAGAAAGATAAATAGATAGACATATAGATAGATTTATAAATAGATATATATATATATATATATAGATAGATAGATAGACAGATAGATAGATTTACAGATAAACAAATAGATAGATAAAAAAATAGATAAATAGATAGATAGATAGATAGATAAAAGGCCAGATAAATAGAGAGACAAATAGATAGACAAACATATAGATAGATAAACATATAGATGGATAGACAGATAGACAGATGAATATATAGTCATATAAACAAAGAAAAAGATAGACAGACAGACATATAGTTAGTTAGATAGATATATAGATAGTCAATTAGATAGATTAAGAGATGGATTGATAGACAAATGGATAGATAGACAAATAGAAATATATAGACAGAAAGATCAGAAGAGATTGATAGATAGACATATATTTATTAGATAGATAGGTACATATACAGAAAGAGTAATAGACAATTAATAAATACGACTTATATACAAATAGACAGATAGATATATAGACAGATACACATATAGACAGATAGACATATAGATAAATAGACAGATCGACATATAGATAGAAGGATAGATAGATAGATACATAGATGGATAGACAGAGAGATAGATAGAGAAACAGATAGGTAGATAATTAGAGAAATGGACACATAGATAGATCGGTAGATAGGAATATAAATAGATGGATAGATAGATAGACAGACAGACACACAGATAGATAGACAGACAGACAGATAGATAGATAGATACATAGATAAATAGACAGATAGACAGATATACAGATAGATATATAAATATATAGATAGATATATAAATAGATAGATAGGCAAATATATAGATAGATAGATAGATAAACAGATATATATATATATATAGACATATAGACAGAAAGACATATAGATAGATATATAGATAGATAAATAGATAAATAGATAGACAGACAAATAAATAGATAGATAAATATATAGATCAATATATAGAAAGATATATAGATTTATATATAGTTAGATAGACAGATAAATTGATAGAAGATAGATTGATAAAAACACAATAGACAAATAGATAGATAAACAGATAAACACACAGATATTTAAAAAAATAACTAGATAGGCAGATAGAAAGATATTTAGATAGGCCGATAGATAGATAGACAGATAAATAGATTAATATATAGATAGACATATAGAAAGAAAGAAAGATAGATAGATAGAAAAATAGATAAATAGATAGATAGATAATTAGACAAAAAAATATATAAATAGATAGTCCTTTATATAGATAGATATGTAGACAGATAATTAGATTGATAGATAGATAGATAGACAGATAGACAGATAGATAGATTGATAGTTATATACACATATAGGAAGATTGATATATAGATAGTTAGTTATTTAGATAGAAAAATAAAAAGATAGATCGATAGATAGATATACAGATAGATAGAAAATTAGCTAGATAGTTAACAAATATATAGATAGAAAGATTGAAAGATAGATTGATAGATACATAGATAAATATATATATAGACATATAGAAATATGCACACAAAGATAAATAGATAGACATTGATAGATGTATAAATAGATAGATATACTAGTAGATAAATAGATAAATAGATAGTTAGACAGAAAGATAGATTTACAGATAGACAAATTGACAGACAGACAAATAGATAGATAGATATATAGATGACCAGATAGATTGAGAAACAAATAGATAGACAAACATATAGATAGATAAACATTTAGATAGATAGACAGACATACAAATAGATAGATAGACACATAAATAAATAGAAATATAAATAAATAGAAAGATAGATAGATAGATAGATAGACAGATAGACAAATAGACAAATAAACAAATACAAAGATAGACAGATAGATAGTTAGTTAGTTAGATATATAGATAGTAAGATAGATAGATAGATAGATGGAAAATAGACAGATAGACAAATTTTCAAATAGACAGATAGAGAGATAGATAGACAGATACATAGATATATAGATATATATAGATATAGACGAATAAATAGACGATAGATAGTTAGTTAGTTAGTTAGATAGATAGACAGAAAGATATTTAGAGAAATAGTCAATTAGACAAATAGATAGATATATAGACAGATAGATATATAGACAAATTGAAAAATAGGCAGGCAGATAGATAGATAGAGATATTGACAGATTGATAGATTGACAGATTGACAAATTGACAGTTTTACAGAAAAACTAATAGAGAGATCGAAAGTTAGAGATATTCACAATAGATAGAATAACAGATAGATAGATATACAGTGTGATAGAAAGATAGACACATAGACAGTTAGACAGATAGACAAATATACATATACACAAATATAGATGATAAACATATAGACAGATTGATAGATTGATATATTGATAGATAAACAGATAAATAGATAGATAGACAGATAGATATTTAGATAGGCAGATTGACAAATAGATAGATATACAGATAGAAAGATTTATAGATAGACAAATAGTCAGATAGATAAATAGGCAAATAGACAGATAGATAGATAGATAGAAATTTAGATATATACAATGATAGAAAGATAGAAAGATGGACAGATAGATATATAGACATATAGATAGATAGAGAGATACCTAGATAGATAAAGAGATAGATAGAAAGATAGGTAAGTAGACAAAGATATATATAGAAAGAAAGATAGATAGATAGCTTTCTAGATAGAAAGATAGGTAGATATGCACATAGGTAGATAGATAGATATACAAATAGATAGATAAACAAATTGACAGTTAGACAGATAGATAGATAGATAGACAAATAAATAGATAGATAGACAGACCTACCTATATATAGATAGATAGATAGATATATAGAGAGATATATAGAGAGATAGAAAGATCGATAGATTGATAGATTGATAGATTTACATATTCATAAAAGGACTGATAGATAGATCAACTGATAGACAAGTAGACAGATAGACAGACAAATAGATAGAATGATAGATAGACAGACAAAAGATAAATAGATAGATAGATAGATTGACTTATAGACGATAGACAGATAGTAAGATATTTAGATTGACTGATAGATAGCTAGCTAGATAGATAGATAGATAGACATATAGATAGATAGATCGATAGTTTCATAGATAGATATTTATATAGATAGATATATGGATAAAAATATAGATAGATAGATAGATATATAGATAGATGGATAGGCAGATAGATAAATAGATAGATAGACATATTGATTGATTGATTGATATAAAAAAGATAGACAGAATGAAAGATAGATAGATTGACAGATAGATAGATAGACAAATATATAAATAGATAGATAGACCAATAGATAGATTAACAGATTGACATATAGACAGATCAATATATACACAGATAGACATATATACACATAAAGATATAGACACATAAAAAAATATACAAATAGACAGATTGATAGATTAATAGATTTGTAGATTGACAGATTTACAGATTGATAGCTAGACATATTGATTGATTGACATATAGATAGTTATGCAGATAGGCTGAAATGTAGATAGTCAGTTAGGCAAATAGATAGATATGCAGATAAATATATAGACATATAGGCAAATAGACAGATAGATTGAAAGATTGATAAATATTTAGGCAGATAGACAAATAGACAGATTGACAGATAAACAGTTGACTGATAGATTGATAGATAGATAAATAGATAAACTGATTGACACATTGACATATAGATCGATAGACATGTAGATAGATAGACAGATAAATAGATAGACACACAGACGTATAGCTAGATAAGCAGAAAAATAGACAGATAGACGATAAACAATTAGACAGATAGACAAATAGACATATATGATAGATACAAAGATAGATAAATAGACAGAATGAGTGATAAACAAATTGACAGACAGATAGATACACATATAGATAAATAGATATATATATATATATATAGTTAGTTAGACAAATAGAAATTTAAACAGAGAGATAGGTAAATAGATAGATACATAGACAGATAAATAATAAAAAAATAGACAGATAGACAGACATACAGACAAATATATAGATAGATAGAAACATAAAAATATAGATAGATAGACTTATAGATAGATAGACATATAGACTTATAGATAGAAAGACTAATAGACATATTTACAGATAAACATAGAGACAAATAGGCATATAGATAAACTGAAAATTAGAAAAATAGGCATATAGCACACTTACAATTAGACAAATATACATATAGACAAATAAAAAGATAGACAATTAGACAAATAGGTAGATATGAAGATAAATAGTCAGATAGATAGATAGATAGATAGATAAATAGGTAGATAAATTGACATATAGATATCTAGATAAATAGACAGATAGACAAACATATAGATAGATGGATACACAGATAAACAGATAGACAGATAGAAAAATAGGTATATAGTCAGATACATAGTCTGGTAGATAGATAGGTAGATAGGTAGATAAATAGACAGATAGATAAATAAATAAATAGATAAATAGATACATAAATAAATAGGTTGACAGACATATAGATATATTGATGGACAGATAGACCAATGGAGAGATATATAGATATATAGATAGATAAATAGACATTTAAATAAAAAGGTAGATAGGCATATAGGTAGATAGACAAATAGGCAGATATGTAAATAGGCAAATAGACATATAGACCGATTGACAAATAGATATTTACATAGTGATATATATATATATATATATATATATATATATATATATATTTATATTTATATAAAGATATATAGATAAATATTTATTGATTGATAATTAGCCAAATATATAGATAAAAGATTGGTAGACACATAGATAAATATATAGATAGACATATAGATAGATAGACAAAAAAAGATATAAAGTTAGACCAATAGCTAGATTGGTAGATATACATATAGACAGATATATAGATAGACATATAGATAGATAGACAAATAGATAGATAGACAAATAGTCAGATATATAGATAAAAAGATAGACAGATAGATAGGTAGATAGACATATAGATAAATAGATAGTTAGACATATACACAGATTGATAGAAAGACATATAGATAGATATATAGAAAGATAGATACATAGATAGAAAGATAGATATATAAACAAATAGACATATAAATAGATAGATAGACTGAACATTTCTCTCGCGATAGAAATATTTCTCTCGCGATACCTAAGCGATTTCTCTCGCGATACCTAAGCGATTCTGAACTTTCGTGATTTTCCCTTGCGATTATCTCTCGGGATTATCTTTGGTGAATTGTTATGTAAACAGTTGTGTGAATCTTTGTGTAAATTGCTCTGCGAATTGTTGCTCGATATAATATTATGTGAAACTGCTATTTTGTGCGATTTGCTGAGTGAAACTGCCCTTGTTTATACCGCCATTGCTGCCCGATTCAAGCTCCTCTCAAGCTAAATATGGAGCAAAAAGACTTAGTACAAAACAATAGGTCATTTGCATCGATTTTAAGAGAGCCCACGCCTCCTGTATGATGCTTCGGTAACAAACACGGGAGTCCCGTGATTGTTTTTTCAACAGAGGAGATGCGCAAATTCATGGAGCCCTTTGAATATATGCTTATTGGTAAGTTTTCGCATGGAAGGCCTCGCCCGAAGGAAATACAACAGTTTATCTCCTCGCTAAAGCTTACGGGAAGGGTAAAGCTAGCCGACTACGATGCGAAGCACGTATTCCTGCAGTGCTTTACGATTGAAGACTTCTACCGCTTATGGCATAGAGGTCTATGGCAAGTTAACGGCTTTCCTATGCGTGTCTTGAGGTGGACGAAGGAGTTCAGTCCACTGGAGGAGGCACCTTTAGCCCCGGTATGGTTTTCCTTTCCGAATCTCCCCTTATATTTGTTTAATCCACAAGCTCTCTATACAATCTCTTCTTGTCTGGGTAAACCTATAATTCGGGATGAAGCCACTGTTTCTATGACAAGGCTAAGCAAGGCGCGTGTGTGTGTGTTGAGTGCAACCTGCTCACTCAGCCACCTAATTTGATCTGGATTGGCAATGGAGACGATGAACAGAATAATGGGTTCTGGCAACCCGTTATTCCCGAAAATCAGCCTGTTTATTGCATAAAATGTAAGAGAATTGGGCATGAATCGGGGGTGTGTAAGATGGGTATAGAACAGAAAGAAAATGTGCAAGGGTTAGAAGGTAGAAAAAGAATGGTGGAAAGATGGATTAGGAAGGAGGGAGGGGCTAGAGAAAAACCAGAAATTGAAGTAGATTTACTGGAAGTAGAAGGGGAGCTTATGAGAGAGAAAGTGAGTAAGTTGTTAGGAGAAGGAGAGACTAGTAACAGGGTAAATCATGACGGATGTATGGAGGAAGGAGATAAGCTAGGAGAGGGGGAAAAATGGGAGGAGGTGAAAGGTAGAAAGAAGAGGAACCAGAAAATTAAAACCAGGATAATTTTAAAAGAACAATTGGAAGATTATAACTGGATAGAGGATGACCTCTTGGATTTTCCAGAAGAAGATGCTGAGGTTTTCAGTTGTCCTTCGTTAGGTAAGGAAGAAGAGGAACATGCTTACTATATAGAAAAGGTGAAGGATGATATGGACATTTATGAGGAAGATTGGACAAGGCTCACTAAAACCCAAGCCAAAGAAGCCATAAAAATAATGGCAATGCAGCTTGGGTGGCATGAAAATTATTATGGAAAAATAAAATTAAACTCGGATGAAATTAAAACCCCAAGGAATAAGAAAAAACAATTAAACAAAAAATATGAAACTAAGTATACAACTAGATCCCAAACTAAGTTAGGAATTAATGGATAAATGCCTTTATTGGAACATAAGAGGGGTTGCTAATAATCCTTCGATAAATAGGTTAAAAAATTTAATAAAAACTCATAAAATTTCTCTTGTAATCATCGCTGGACCTATGGTCCAGAAGGATCAATTAATCACCTATAGCCAAAAACTAGGATTTAACAATGCATATGCTAATATAAATAGTAAACTCTGGATAATGTGGTAAAATTATTTGGACATTGAAATATTAAAAGATACAGAACAGGTAGTACACTTTAAAATAAATAAAGAAACAGATGAAATAATATCGGTGGTATATGCTAAAAATGATAAAAAATCAAGGTTAGCACTGTGGGAGGAAATGTAAAACATTGCATCAAGGAATGCGCCCTGGATCATAGGAGGTGATTTTAATATAATCAGGAGCAATCAAGAAAAGAAAGGAGGTAAATCCCCAGATCCAATAGCAATCACACAATTTAATGAGGCGATCTCAAACTCGAAATTAATGGAAATTGATTTCACAGGTTCAAGTTACACTTGGTGTAACAATAGGAGTAAAAGAAGCACAATTTGGGCTAGACTGGATAGAGTACTGTGTAATGCTAAGTGGATAGCTTTGCATGGGGTTACAGGGCTAAGACATCTGAATAGAACCTGTTCGGATCATTGCCCACTGCTTATTACAATATATAAGAATTACCGAGCATCAGGTAACTTTAAATTTCAGAATATGTGGGAAAAACATGCTGGCTTCGGAAAACTGGTAACTGACTCCTGGATGGAGCCAGCAAAGGGGAAACCGATGCAAGCATTAATGGTTAAGCTTCATAGATTAAAAAAATGTCTAAAAATATGGAATAAAGAAGTCTTCGGAAATCTAAATCAAATAATAAAGCTAGAAGAGGAGAAAGTAGGAAAATTGGAATTAGAATACTATGATAATAATACAGAGGTAAAGTGACAGGAACTAAATAAGGCTAAAGGGGACTTGAGGCTTAAGTTGCATATGGAGGAAGTATACTGGAAACAGTGTTCTAAAATTAAATGGTTGAAAGACGGAGATAGAAACACTAAGTTTTTTCACAATATGTGTAAGATAAAGGCTCAAAAAAATAAAATTAAGGGAATTAAAAATAATGAAGGAAAATGGGTTGAAGAAGAAAAACAGATTGGATCCCTCTTTGAGGAATTTTTTAAAAGCCATCTATGTGGACAGGCCCCCCAAGAAGGAAATTCATTAATGGAGGGGATTAACACAGTCATCTCACTAGAACAAAACCAAATGATGGAGAAGATCCCGGAGGAAGAAGAGATTAAAAAGACAGTGTTTGATATGGATAAGGATAGTGCAGCAGGGCCAGACGGTTGGAATAATTATTTCTTTCAGCTAAACTGGCTCATAATCAAAAATGATTTGGTTCCTGCACTCGCTAGTTTTTTCGTAGGCGCGGATATTCCTAAGGCATGGGCGAATTCTTTCATAGTGCTAATTCCCAAAAAAGAATCACCTCTAAAATGTGAGGATTTTAGGCCTATAAGTTTATGTAATGCAATTTATAAGATCCTTGCTAAAATTATCCAAAACAGACTTAGTAATATTTTACCATTTATAATATCACAGGAACAAACAGGATTTGTTAAGAATAGATTAATGATTGAAAATATTAGATTAGCATCAGAAATGATGAAAGAAATAGCATATAAAACAAGAGGAAGTAACTTAGTAGTTAAGCTAGATTTATCTAAGGCATTTGATAGAGTGAAATAGCATACATTATGTTTCTTCATTAGAAAATTTGGTTTTTTTGAAACATGTATTGACTTAATATATAAATGTGTAACAAGCGTCTGGGTTAGAATTATTGTAAATGGAATGAAAGGAGAGGAATTTAAACCTAGACGCAGTTTGAGATAGGGGGATCCATTATCGCCTTTATTGTTTGATATGTACCTAGAATTATTAATCGTTAATTTAAATAAAAGAATGTCAGAGGGAAAAATAATCCTCTTTAGACAGCCAAAAAACACTCCGAGAATTAGTTGCTTAGCTTATGCAGATGATATCATCATTTTCACAAATGCGAATAAAGCTTCATTGAAAAACCTGATGGACCTTCTACAATTATTTGAGAGGGAAACAGGACAAGCCCTTAATAAAGATAAAAGTCAATTTATGTTAGGAAAAAAAGCTTCCGAAAAAGTGGTAAAAAAAATTAAAAACATAACGGGATTTAAACATAAAAAAGATGCTTTAGTATATTTAGGTTGTCCTATATATGAAGGAAGGCTGAAAGAAAATTATCTAACTCCCTTACTAGACAAAATGAGAAAGAAAATAGCAGGTTGGAAAGTAGAGTTATTAGGTTTTGGGGGGAGAATTACATTAATCTCCCATGTCCTTCAGAGTACACTGGTACATATTATATCAGTCATACACCCACCTAAAAAGTTTACAAATAAACTAGAGATGGAAATGTCAAACTTTTTATGGGGCAAAAAAAATGGAAAGCAGAAAATTCACTGGAAGAATTGGAAAGCCATTTGTTATCCTAAGGCGGAAGCAGGTTTAGGTATCATTAACTTACAGGATATGGCGGCTGCTTGGGACTGCAAAGGATGGTGGAGGATAAAAGAAAATGATTCCCTCTGTGCAAAATACATGCGAGCAAAATATCTAGAACAAGAACATAATCGAGTTAAGCAGAAATCAAATAGATGGAGAGCATTGGATAAACAAAAGGAAATAGTAGATGCTCACTCATTATTGAATAAATCGGGATGGAAATGGACCCTTAATCCACAAGGTAATTTTACGTTAAAGTCAGCAAAAGAATTGATAAGAAAAAAAAACTAGTGCAGTCTTTATTTAAATGGGTCTGGAGAGCAGGTATTCCACTGAAAATGTGCTCGCTGGCATGGAAAGTTCTGTTAAATGCACTGCCAGTGGACATTAATGTGAAAAGAAAAGGTGTTAAAATGGCATCCAGATGTGAATGTTGCTATATAGATGAAGAATCAACGGATCATCTTCTCTCAAGTGGAAGAATATCTATAGCAGTCTGGAGGGAATTAGGAGATCAGTTACAAATAAGTAAAAAAGAAGACAGAATAATTGATAGAATTAAGAGTTGGGATAACCTAAACCCTAGTAATTACATGAAAAACTGGTTAACCCAGAATCTACCTCATTTAGCAATATGGTGCCTATGGAAAGCTCGTAATAAGAGTAAATTTGAGGGCATAAGTATGAATTCAAATGAAATCATTAAAGATATAATTAAAGAAATCAGAAATATATCAAGCATAAACCCTATAAAAGTTGATGGTTCTTGCTTAAATAAGGGAGCTGGAATGTTTTGGGGCCTCGCTATTACAAATACGAAACATGGATGGGTAAAAAGTATAAGTTGGAATAGGCCTCCGAAAGGTAAAATATCATTAAACACGGATGGTAGCTTCAATAGGGACACTAGTATAGCAGGTGGAGGAGGGGCAATAAGGGACTCAAATGGGTATGTGATAAAAGCATTTACATCGGTTACAGTAGCATTCTCAGCCCTCCACTCGGAGATAAAAGCTTTGAAGATAGGTTTAAATGTCTGTAAAAAATTAGCCTTAGAAAATATACAAATTCAAGTGGACTCAATGCTTTTGGTAGAGTTAGTAAGTGGAAAAATAACTCTTTGGAGGTATGAGGATGAAATAGAAATTATTTTGAACCTCATTAAAATGCTTAACGCAACAATCTTACACATATATAGAGAAGCTAATACTTTGGCGGATAGTCTTGCAATGTTCGGTTCGATAAGAGGAGACAAAGAATTTGATGAGGTTTCGATGCTAGAAAAAGTAAAAGGAATAGTGAAACTAGATAGGAAGGCCTTCCCTTACTTAAGACTTAGTAAGGGTAACATTAAAAAAAATAGAATATAAAATCCAGTAGCTCATGTGAAGGGGAATCGGAAAATTAAAATAATAGAAAGATAGAATATGGAAAACAGAATAGGATAAGTATAAAATTGTGGTAGCTTCTTGGCAGAGGAATCTGTTTATGCAGATTAACAACGAAGAAACCACCAGAAAAGGTAGCTGTTGTAATATTCCTTTGCAGAAACTGCAAGCATCACCTCACAAGCCAAAGATAAGGGAATGTAAAGGTAAGGGCTGGAATTTTCTGTCTCTTTGGTATGTTTTCTGGTTTTGTTTGCAGGAAAGCATTAAAGGGGCAATCAAATCATATTCCTTAGAATTAATCGTAGTGTGTAACGGATAAGTGTCTGTAAAAGTTGGTCATGTGTTATGTTTTTTTGAGACTATAAATCTGTCATGTGTTATGTTTTTCCAGCAAGAGTCTGTAACTAGCAAGAGTCAAGTCATGTTTTAATTCTTAACAGCATTTAATTATGTTGTAAGGGTTAGAAGTCTGAAAGTTTCAGAATCATGTGTGGTATTAGTAAAAGGTCCTAGGAGAGTTAAGTGTCTAGTCCAGGAGGTCGGTACAGAGGATGCTGCAATGCGTGGACAGAATGGGCAACATGGTAGAAAGAAATTGGCAAAGCGGGAGATAGTCCTGTTACTATATGAAAGAAATATAAGGATGCTGCAAACTCACTTGGAATGGGCTCTCAAGATGTGAATCTAAAGCTATTTTGTTAAACAAAGAGGGTCAAGGAACAAGATAGATAGAAGAGGGAAGATTCAGCAGAATATGGGCAACAAGGTGGAAAGGTATCCTTCAAAGGAAAAAAGAAGGAAACACATTTTAGAAAAGATTATTAGGAGGTGGGTGTTTAGAATAGAAGCTGCTGCCCTCTCAAAGCTGGAAATTCCAGAAACTCCAAAAAATTCCAGATAAGCTAGAAGATGGACCGAAGATTCTCAATGATCTGATCATCAACTCAACTTGTTCAAGAGGAATCGAATTAAAAAGAAGCTGAAAAAGTTAAGAGGAGTTAAAAGCCAGTGAAAATCAGCAGCAAATTTCAGGTATACATGTAAGAAAATATGCTATGTTGGAATGTGGTTTTGGTTGCAGGAAATAGTTTAATCACTATAGCCAAACAAGGAGGAGCAAAGGAGAGAGTTCTAATTTTCAATTTAGGAGTTAGTGAATGAAAGGAGCATTAAAGAGCTACACAGAGCAAAGGTAAGATACATGTCTACAGCGAAATGAACAAATACAAGAAAGCAGCTTTAAGATTGTAGTATAGGGATGCATGTGCAATAAATGTCCTCATACAGAGGCTTTGACTAGATTGCACTTATGCTATCTTCAAATTAGTTAGGATTTGGACAAGGGTGTAAGAGGGATAGAGGGTAGATTCTAGTTTGTAAAAACAGTATTCCTCTGCCAAAAGAGAAGGCTATTAATAAATAAACACCTTAAAAAAATAGATAGATAGACAAAAAGATAGATAGATAGATTAACATATAACCAAATAGACAGATAGACAAATAGATAGATTGATTAATTTTTAGTTAGATAGATAGACAGATAAAAGATAGATAGATAGATACTCAGATAAATAGATAGATAGATAGTTATACAGATAGTCAAATAAATATATACATAGATAAATAGATAGAAAAACATATAGACAGATTTATAGATAGATAGAGAGATACACATATAAATAGATAGATAGACAGACTGATAAATAGATAGAAAGATACTCAGATAGATAGATAGATAGACAGACAGATAGATAAAAAGATAGAGATAGAAAGACAGATAGACAGACAGACAGCCAGATAGATAGATAAATAGAGAGTTAGAATGATAGTTCTATAGACAGATAAACAAATAGACAGAAAGACAGATAGACAAATAGTGAAAGAGAAGAGACAGATATATATATATATATAGAAAGATAGACAGACAAATAGACAAATAGATAGAAAGATAGATAGATAGACAAATAGACAGATAGATAGAAAAATAGATAGATATATATACACACAGATAGACATATATACATATACATGGATAGATAGAAAGTAAAATAGATAGATAGATATATAGATAGATAGTTTGGCATATAGACAAATAGACAGATACATAGAGAGCCAGATAAAAAAATTGACATATTGACAGATAGACTGATAGATAGACATATAGCTAGATAGACAAATAGATAAATAGCCAGATTGATAGATATATTGAAAGATAGCTAGATAAATAGACAAATCGATAGATATACAGATAGATAGATAAATATATTATACTATAGACAGATTGAAAGTTTTACATATAGACAGTTAGATAGACAGACATATAGACATATAGATAGAAATATATATAGATAGATCAATTGATAAATTGATAGATTGACAGATTAACAGAATGATAGATTTATAGATTGACAGATTGATAGATTTATCCAGAGACAAATAGACAGATATGCAGATAGGTAGAAATGCTGATAGGAAGATAGGAAAATATTTAGATAGGCAAATAGTCATATACCTAGATAACCAGATAGATAGACAGATAGACAGAAAGACAAATAGATAGATAGACAGATAGATAGATAGATACACAGATAGACATATTTATATATACATACAGATAGACATAAGATAGATAGATATATAGAAAGATAGACAAATAGAGAGACATACAAATTGACATATAGACAAATAGACAGATAGACAAATCAACAGATCAATAGACAAATAGATAGATAGATAGACAAATAGAAAAATTGACAGATTGACATATAAATAGATATAAATATAGTAATATAGATAAATAGACGGATAAAAAGATATACCAATAAATATATAGATAGAAAGATTGGCAGATAGATATATAGATAGTTAGTTAGTTAGTTAGACATATAGATAGATAAACAAATATACAAATAGATAGAAAGACTGATAAACACATAGAAAGATACATAGATAGATAAATATACAGACAGATAGATATATAGATAAAAAGATAGACAAACAAACAGTTAGATAGATAGATAGATAGGTAGATAGAAAGATATACATATAGATAGAAAGACATATATACAGATAGTAAGATAAATAGATAGACATATAGATAAATAATGAAATAGATAGATAAACAGATAGATAAAGAGACATCCATATAGGTAGATATAAAAATAGTCAAATAGACAGATAGCGAGATAGATAGATGACAGATAGACAAATAGATTGATTGACTAATAGATAGATAGACAAATAAATAGATAGACTGATAGGCAGATACATATAAAGATATATAGACAAATAGACAAATAGACAAATAGACACATAGATAAATAGATAAATAGATAGACTAATAGAATAATAGGCAGATAGATACATAGATAGATAGGTTTATTGACTTATAAGCATATTTACAGATAGACAAATTGACTGATAGATAGATACACAAATAGATAGATAAACATATATACATATAGACTTATAGAGAGATAGATATATATGTTGATGGATAGATAGATAAATAGATAGATAGACAAATATAAAGATTGCCAGATAGATAGATAGACCTATACAATGATAGATAGATAGACAGATAGACACGTAGAACATTGATAGATAGATAGATAGATTGAGAGATAGACTGAAGACAAATAGAAAGATAGACTGATAGAAAAATATAAATATTTATAGAGAGATATAGATAGACAGATAGAAAGATAGAAAAATAGACAGACAGACAGACAGATAGATATATAGACAGATAGACAGATATACAAAAAAAAATATACAGATAAACTAATAGATATATAGACAAATAGACAGACAAATAGATAGATAGATAATAGATAGACAGATATATAGATAGATAGATAGATAGATAGACAAATTGATAGAAAGGCATGTAGAAAGAAAGACAAATAAATAGATCGATAGATTGTTAGATATACAAATAGATAGATAGACATATAGACAAATATATAGATCAATCAATAAATAGATGGATATATAGAAAGATAGATAGATGGATAGATTAATAGATAAATATATAGATAGATAGCCAGATAGATTGATAGAAAGATACACAGATTGAGAGATAGACAAATAGACTATAGATAGATAAATGGATAGGAGATAGATAGATAATAGATAAATATATAGATAGATAGCCATATAGATTGATAGAAAGAACACAGATTGAGAGATAGACAAATAGACTTATAGATAGATAAATAGATAGCGAGATAGACAAATAGATTGATAGAAATATAAAGATAAACAGATATATAGATACACAGATAGATAGATAGATAGAATGATAAGTAAATAGATAGATATAATATATATAGAGAGATAGACAAATATATAGATAGATAGAATAGACACATAGATAGATAAAAAAATAGATATATTGATAGTAGACATTTAGATTGATAGATTTATAGATAGATAGATAGATAGAAAATTGACATATTGATGGAACAAACAATATATAGATAAACAAATAGCTAGATAGCTAGTTAGGTAGGTATAAAGATAGATATATAAATAAAAAATAGATAGATAGAAGATAAATAAATAGATAGATAGATATAGATATATATATAATGTAGTTAGAAAGATAGATAGAAAGAAAAATATATAGAAATACAGATAGATAAATCGATAGATAGATAGTTAGATAGATAACCATATAGAACAGATAGACAGATAGAAATATACAGAAAGAAAAAAAGACAAATAGGCATGTAAATAGATAGAGAGACATATATTAAATAGACAAATAGACATATAAATAGATCGATCGATAGAGAGATTGGAAATTAGACTTATAGACTTATAAATAGATACGGGATACACAAATAGATAGATAGATATTTGATAGATAAAAGATATATAGATAGATAGATAGATAGATAGAAAACATATAAAAAAATAAATAGATAAATTAGATATCTAGATAGACATATATTCAAATAGATAGAAAGATAGTTTGACCGATAGACTTTTAGATAGATAGATAAATAGACTGATAGATAGATAGATAGTAGATTTAACATATTGAAAGATAAACAAATATATTGATAGACATATAGTTAGATAGATTGATAGGCAGATGGATAGATATAAATATAGATCGAAAGATAGATAGATTAAAAAGATAGATAAAAAGATAGATAGATAAAGAGAGATATATATATGTAGTTAGAAAGATAGATAGATAGAAAAATAAATAGATAGTAGATAGATAAATAGATCATAGATAGAAAAGTTAGATATAAACATAAAGACATTCACATAGATACATAGACATACGATAGATTTATGGATAGATTGAGGGATAGATAGACAAATAGATAGATAGGGTGATAGAAATATAAACAAATATACTGATAGACAAGATAGATCCATAGATAGACAGCTAGAGAGATAGACATATAGAAAGATAGACAGATAGATATATAGAAAGATAGACAAATAGGCTAATAGACATATTGACATATTGATATATAGACATATAGACTTATAGACACATGGACAGATAGGCAATAGACAGGTAGATAGATTGATAGATAGATATAAGATAGTCAGATAGACAGATTATAGATAGATAGATATACAATAGACAGATAGAATGTATATATATAGACAGATAGACAAATAATAGATAGACAAATAGATACATAGAAGATAAAAAATATACATATAAAGAAATAGACAGAAAGTCAAATTTACAGTTAGATAGATAAATAGATAGATAGATAGACATATAGACATATAGACATATAAACAAATAGATATATATACAGATAGATGGATAGATAGATATACAGATATTCATATAGACAACTAGATAGATATAAACTTAAATAGTTAGTCATATAGATAGATATAAAGACAGATAGTAGCTTGATAGATAGATAGATAGACAGACAGATAGATTATATAGATAAACCAATAGAGATATAGATAGACATAGAATCAATATATACAGATAGACAGATAGATTGATCTATAGAAGAAATATAGACAGATAAACATAAGACAGATAAACATATATATATTTATATAGTTAGATAAATAGATCTATATAAAGAAAGATAGACAAATAGATAGATACACAAATTGTTATATAGACATAGATAATTAAAAATAGATATATAGATAAACAACTATATAGGTAGACAAATAGGACATATATACAAATATATATATAGATAGATAAATACATAGACATAAAGACAAATATACATATCGATAGATATACAGATAGAGAGATAAAAAACCAAATAGATAAAAAATATACAAATAGATGAAGATAATAAATAGATTG
>JAREIK010003578.1:27612-79179 GCA_029783825.1 Sapria himalayana | reverse complement strand
AAATCTTCTATCTATATATCTATTTGTCTATCTATTATCGATAGATCTATTTATCTATCATCTATCTAAAGATATGTCTTTCTATTTGTCTATCTGTCTATTGTCTATTTGTCTGGCTATTTATATGTATATCTATGTAACTATTTGTCTGTCTATCTATCTATCTATCTACCTATCTATCTGTCTTTATCTATATGTATCCTACCTATCTATTATCTATCATCTTTCTATATGCCTATATATGTCTATATGTTTATATGTCTATATGTCAATCTGTCTATTATCGAATCTATTGATGTATCTATCTATCTATTTTTTATTTGTATATTCTATCTATAATCTATCTATCTATCTATGTGTTTTTCTTTCTATTTGTATTTTGTCTATCTATCTATCGATCTATATGTCTATTTGTATAGCGATCTATCGGTCTATATGTATCTTTCTATCTCTCTATGTATTTATTTTATATTTTAGTCTATCTATCTATGTGTATATCAATATATGTTTCTATCTATCATCTATTTGTATGATAGTTAATATGTCTATATATCTATGTTTCTATTTCTATATCCTATCTATTTGTATACTGTTAATTTGTCTATCTTTACATCTTTTTGTCTGTTTATCTATATATCTGTCTATCTATCCAACTATTTATCTTTCTATCTGTCAATTTGTATATTTGTCTATCTTTCTATCTATCTATTAGTCTATATGTATATATGTAAATCTAACTATCAGTCTATTAGTCTATCTATCCATTTATCATTCTATCTATCTATTTGTCTATCTATATATCTGTGTATCTATCTATTTACTTATTTATCTATATATCTATCTATCCATCTATTTTTCTATCTGTTTATCTATATATCTGTCTTTCTATCTATCTACATATTTGCCTACATGTCTATCAATCTATATCTCTATATGTATAACTATCAATCTGTCTATCTCATTATCAGCCTATCTATTTATATGTCTATTTATCTACATGTCTATCTATCTTTGTGTGTATCTATCAATCTGTCTTTTTGTCTAATTATCTAGTTTTTTATCTATCTATTTGTTTATTTGTATGTCAATCTGTCTATCTATATTTATATCTATCTATCTATCTATCTATCTATCTTTTTATCTATCTATCTAACTGTCTATCTATATTATGTCTATCTATCTATGAATTTATCTATATTTATATCTGTCTATTTGTTCATCTATCTATCTATCTATCTAACTATCTGTGTTTCTTTCAATCTTTCTATCTATCTTTGGTTTATTAGTCTATATGTCTATCTATATATCTATATGTCAATCAGTCTGTCTATCTGTCTATTTTCCAATTTGTCTTTCAATTTATCAATCTATTTCTTTACCTTTCTATCGATTTATCTTTCTATCTAACTATCTATCTATTTGTATATTTATTTATCTATCTATCTATCTATATATTTGGATATCTTTATATCTATCTATCTAACTATCAGTCTATTTATCTATCTTTCTATATGTTTATCTATTTATATATTTGCCTATCTGTATTTTTGTCTTTCTTTATGTCTATCTGTCTAATTATATATCTGTCTACATTTCTATATGTCTATATATCTATTTTTCTATCTGTCTATCTGATTATCTATTTATATGTCTATGTAACTATCTATCTCTTTATCTACCTATTTGCCTATCTTTCTATCTTTCTATCAATTTATGTCTTTATATCTTTTAGGCTATCTGTTTATATGTCTATCTATCAAATTTTCTATCTGTGTATCTATCTATCGATCTTTCTATCTATATATTTACCTGTCTACTTGTCATCTATTTTTCTGTCTATCTGTTTATATGTCTATATGTCAATCTACCTATATATATATATTTGTCAAATTATCTATCAGTCTATCTATAAATCTATTTATATGTCTATGTATCTATATATGTTAATGTATATATGTTGATCTATATATTTTTATAACTACCTAAATACATACATACATACATACATATATATATATATATATATATATATATATATATATATATATATATATATATATATATATATATATATATATTTGTTTATCTTTCAATCTATTAATCTATATATCTATATATCTATCTATTTAACTAACTATCTAAATGTCTATCTGTTAATCTATCTATCTGTATATATATCTATCTATCTATGTGTCTATCTATCTATCTATTTATATGTTTATTAGTCTATATGTTTATCTATCTATATATCTCTCATTCTATTTATCTATTTGTCTATCTATATATCTGTTTATATATCTAACTATCTATTTAGCTATTTGTCTATCTCTATATATTTTTATATGTTTATAAGTCTATTAGTCCATCTATCTATCTATCTATATATATGTTAATTTTTCTATATATCTATCTGTCTATCTGACAATTTATATATCTAAAGGTCTTTGTCTATTTGTCTTTCTATATATCTATCTATCTATCTATCATTCTATATGTTTATATATCTAACTGTCTATCTATCTATTTATCAATCTGTATATCTATCTATTTTCCTATCTATCTATCTTTCTAATTACATATCTTTATATTAAAACTATATATATATATATATCTCTTTATTTGTCTATCATTCTATCTATCTATCTCTCTATCTATATATCTATCTATCTTTCTATCTACCTATCTAGCTATATAGCTATATGTTTATCTATATATTTGTTTATCTATAAATCTGTATATCTATCTTTCTATAAATCTATCTATTTAATTGCCTATCTATAAATCTATCTATCTATTTATCTATCAATGTGTCTATCTATCAATATCATTTTCTATCTATCTATCTATTTATCATTCTATCTATCTATCTGTGTATTTATATATATGTTTATCTATTTATATGTATATCTATCTATTTGTCTATCTCCTTATCTATCTATCTGTCTATATGTCTATCAGTCTATCTGTTAATCTAACTATCGATCTATCTGTCTATATGTCTATCTATCTATATACCTATCTGTCAATCAATCTATCTATCTATCAATTTTTGTATCTATGTATCTGCCTTTCTATCTATATTTTTATCTGTCTCTGTGTCTATCTATCTGTATGTCTATCTATTTATTTATCTATCTCTCTGTCTATCTATATGTCTATCTATCTATCTATAAATTTGTCTTTATGTCAATCAATCTATATGTATGTGTGTATGTCTCTATGTCTATCTATATAATAGTCAATCTATCTATCTATCTATTTGTGTGTGTGTGTGTGTGTGTGTGTGTGTATATATATGTCTATCTTTCCATCTATCTATCAATTTATCTAACTATCTATCGATATATCTATCTATCTGTCGGTCTGTCTATCTGTCTATCTATATATCTATTTATCTATGTATCTGTCTATCTATCTATCTATTTATCTATCTGTCTATTTTTATATCTATTTATTTTTCTATATATATATATATATATATATATATCTATATGTCTATATGTCTATCAGTCTATATGTATATCTATATATTTGTCTATATTTATATCTATTTAAATGTCTATTTGTCTACCTATCTATATGTTTATCTATCTATCTATTTATTTTTCAGTTTGTCTATCTATCTATCAATCTATTTATCTATCTATCAATCTATTTGTATATTTTTATATCTATTTGTTTTTTATCTCTCTATCTGTATATCTATCTATATGTATATTTGTCTTTATGTCTATGTATTTATCTATCTATATGTATATTTGTATATATGTCTATTTGTCTACCTATCTAGTTGTTTATCTATATATCTATTTTTTAATTATCTATATGTCTATATAACAATTTGTGTATCTATCTATTTGTCTATCTTTCTTTATATAGATCTATTTATCTAACTATATAAATATATATATGTTTATCTGTCTATATGTTTATCTGTCTATATTTCTTCTATATATCAATCTATCTGTCTATCTGTATATATGTCTATGTCTATCTATCTATCTATTGGTTTATCTATATATCTATCTATCTGTCTATCTATCTATCTATCAAGCTATCTATCTGTCTTTATATCTATCTATATGACTAACTATTTAAGTTTATATCTATCTAGTTGTCTATATGAATATCTGTATATCTATCTATCCATCTATCTGTATATATATCTATTTGTTTATATGTCTATATGTCTATATGTCTATCTTCTATCTATCTATTTATCTATCTAACTGTAAATTTGACTTTCTGTCTATTTCTTTATATGTATATTTTTTTATCTGTCTATGTATCTATTTGTCTATCTATTATTTGTCTATCTGTCTATATATATACATGTCTATCTGTCTATATGTATATCTATCTATCTATTAATCTGTCTATCTGACTATCTGTATATCTATCTATCAATCTATCTACCTGTCTATTTGCCTATCTGTCTATGTGTCTATAAGTCTATATGTCTATATATCAATATGTCAATATGTCTATTAGCCTATTTGTCTATCTTTTTATATATCTATCTGTCTATCTTTCTATATGTCTATCTCTCTAGCTGTCTATCTATGGATCTATCTGTCTATCAGTATATTTGTTTATATTTCTATCACCCTATCTATCTATTTGTCTATCTATCCCTCAATCTATCCATAAATCTATCGATATGTCTATGTATCTATGTGAATGTCTTTATGTTTATATGTCTAACTTTCTATCTATTGATTTATTTATCTATCTACTTATCTATTTATTTTTCTATCTATCTATCTTTCTAACTACATATATATATCTCTCTTTATCTATCTATCTTTTTATCTATCTTTTTATCTATCTATCTTTCGATCTATATTTATATCTATCCATCTGCCTATCAATCTATCTAACTATATGTCTATCAATATATTTGTTTATCTTTCAATATGTTAAATCTATCTATCTATCTATCTATCAGTGTATTTATCTATCTATCTAAATGTCTATCGGTCAAACTATCTTTCTATCTATTTGAATATATGTCTATCTAGATATCTATTTATCTATTTATTTTTTTATATGTTTATCTATCTATCTATCTATCTATCTATATATCTTTTTATCTATCAAAATATCTATCTATCTATTTGTGTATCTCCGTATCTATTTATAAGTCTATAAGTCTATTTTCCAATCTATCTATCGATCTATTTATATGTCTATTTGTCTATTTAAATATATGTCAATCTATCTATTTAGATGCCTATTTGTCTATTTTTCTTTCTGTATATTTCTCTATCTGTCTATCTTTCTATATGGTTATCTATCTAACTATCTATCTATCGATTTATCTATCTGTATTTCTATATATTTTTCTTTCTATCTATCTTTCTAACTACATATATATATATATATATCTATATCTATCTATCTATTTATTTATCATTCTATCTATCTATTTTTTATTTATATATCTATCTTTATACCTACCTAACTAGCTATCTAGCTATTTGTTTATCTATATATTTGTTTTTCCATCAATATGTCAATTTTTCTATCTATCTATCTATCTATAAATCTATCAATCTAAATGTCTAACTATCAATATATCTATTTTTTTATCTATCTATGTGTCTATCTATCTATCTATCTATATATTTGTCTATCTCTCTATATATATTATATATCTATCTATTTACTTATCATTCTATCTATCTATCTATCTGTGTATCTATATATCTGTTTATCTATTTATATGTCTATCAATCTATTTGTCTATCTCGCTATCTATTTATCTATCTATAAGTCTATTTGTCTATCTCTCAATCTGTGTATCTTTCTATCAATCTATATGGCTATCTATCTATATATTTATCTATTAATCTGTCTATCTCCTATCCATTTATCTATCTATAAGTCTATTTGTCTATCTCTCAATCTGTGTATCTTTCTATCAATCTATCTGGCTATCTATCTATATATTTATCTATTAATCTATCCATCTATCTATCTTTCTATATATCCATCTATTTATTGATTGATCTATATATTTGTCTATATGTCTATCTATCTATTTGTATATCTAACAATCTATCGATCTATTTATTTGTCTTTCTTTCTACATGCCTTTCTATCAATTTGTCTATCTATCTATCTATCTATCTATATATCTGTCTATCTATTATCTATCTATCTATTTGTCTGTCTATTTGTCTATCTATCTATTAGTTTATCTGTATATTTTTTTTTGTATATCTGTCTATCTGTCTATATATCTATCTATCTGTCTGTCTGTCTATTTTTCTATCTTTCTATCTGTCTATCTATATCTCTCTATAAATATTTATATTTTTCTATCAGTCTATCTTTCTATTTGTCTTCAGTCTATCTCTCAATCTATCTATCTATCTATCAATGTTCTACGTGTCTATCTGTCTATCTATCTATCATTGTATAGGTCTATCTATCTATCTGGCAATCTTTATATTTGTCTATCTATCTATTATCTATCTATCCATCAACATATATATCTATCTCTCTATAAGTCTATATGTATATATGTTTATCTATCTATTTGTGTATCTATCTATCAGTCAATTTGTCTATCTGTAAATCTGCTTATAAGTCAATAAACCTATCTATCTATGTATCTATCTGCCTATTAGTCTATTAGTCTATCTATTTATCTATTTATCTATGTGTCTATTTGTCTATTTGTCTATATATCTTTATATGTATCTGCCTATCGGTCTATCTATTTATTTGTCTATCTATCTATTAGTCAATCAATCTATCTGTCTATCTGTCATCTATCTTTCTCGCTATCTGTCTATTTGACTATTTTTATATCTACCTATATGGATGTCTCTCTATCTATCTGTTTATCTATCTATTTCACTATTTATCTATATGTCTATCTATTTATCTTACTATCTGTATATGTGTCTTTCTATCTATATGTATATCTTTCTATCTACCTATCTATATCTATCTAACTGTATGTTTGTCTATCTTTTTATCTATATATCTATCTGTCTGTATATTTATCTATCTGTGTATCTTTCTATGTGTTTATCAGTCTTTCTATCTATTTGTATATTTGTTTATCTATCTATATGTCTAACTAACTAACTAACTATCTATATATCTATCTGCCAATCTTTCTATCTATATATTTATTGGTATATCTTTTTATCCGTCTATTTATCTATATTACTATATTTATATCTATTTATATGTCAATCTGTCAATTTTTCTATCTGTCTATCTATCTATCTATTTGTCTATTGATCTGTTGATTTGTCTATCTGTCTATTTGTCTATTTGTATGTCTCTCTATTTGTCTATCTTTCTATATATCTATCTATCTTATGTCTATCTGTATGTATATATATATATGTCTATCTGTGTATCTATCTATCTATCTGTCTATCTATCTATTTGTCTTTCTGTCTATCTGTCTATCTATCTGGTTATCTAGGTATATGACTATTTGCCTATCTAAATATTTTCCTATCTTCCTATCAGCATTTCTACCTATCTGCATATCTGTCTATTTGTCTCTGGATAAATCTATCAATCTGTCAATCTATAAATCTATCATTCTGTTAATCTGTCAATCTATCAATTTATCAATTGATCTATCTATATATATTTCTATCTATATGTCTATATGTCTGTCTATCTAACTGTCTATATGTAAAACTTTCAATCTGTCTATAGTATAATATATTTATCTATCTATCTGTATATCTATCGATTTGTCTATTTATCTAGCTATCTTTCAATATATCTATCAATCTGGCTATTTATCTATTTGTCTATCTAGCTATATGTCTATCTATCAGTCTATCTGTCAATATGTCAATTTTTTTATCTGGCTCTCTATGTATCTGTCTATTTGTCTATCTGCCAAAACTATCTATCTATATATCTATCTATCTATTTTACTTTCTATCTATCCATGTATATGTATATATGTCTATCTGTGTGTATATATATCTATCTATTTTTCTATCTATCTGTCTATTTGTCTATCTATCTATCTTTCTATCTATTTGTATATTTGTCTGTCTATCTTTATATATATATATATATATATATATATATATCTGTCTCTTCTCTTTCACTATTTGTCTATCTGTCTTTCTGTCTATTTGTTTATCTGTCTATAGAACTATCATTCTAACTCTCTATTTATCTATCTATCTGGCTGTCTGTCTGTCTATCTGTCTTTCTATCTCTATCTTTTTATCTATCTGTCTGTCTATCTATCTATCTATCTGAGTATCTTTCTATCTATTTATCAGTCTGTCTATCTATCTATTTATATGTGTATCTCTCTATCTATCTATAAATCTGTCTATATGTTTTTCTATCTATTTATCTATGTATATATTTATTTGACTATCTGTATAACTATCTATCTATCTATTTATCTGAGTATCTATCTATCTATCTTTTATCTGTCTATCTATCTAACTAAAAATTAATCAATCTATCTATTTGTCTATCTGTCTATTTGGTTATATGTTAATCTATCTATCTATCTATCTTTTTGTCTATCTATCTATTTTTTTAAGGTGTTTATTTATTAATAGCCTTCTCTTTTGGCGGAGGAATACTGTTTTTACAAACTAGAATCTACCCTTTATCCCTCTTACACCCTTGTCCAAATCCTAACTAATTTGAAGATAGCATAAGTGCAATCTAGTCAAAGCCTCTGTATGAGGACATTTATTGCACATGCATCCCTATACTACAATCTTAAAGCTGCTTTCTTGTATTTGTTCATTTCGCTGTAGACATGTATCTTACCTTTGCTCTGTGTAGCTCTTTAATGCTCCTTTCATTCACTAACTCCTAAATTGAAAATTAGAACTCTCTCCTTTGCTCCTCCTTGTTTGGCTATAGTGATTAAACTATTTCCTGCAACCAAAACCACATTCCAACATAGCATATTTCTTACATGTATACCTGAAATTTGCTGCTGATTTTCACTGGCTTTTAACTCCTCTTAACTTTTTCAGCTTCTTTTTAATTCGATTCCTCTTGAACAAGTTGAGTTGATGATCAGATCATTGAGAATCTTCGGTCCATCTTCTAGCTTATCTGGAATTTTTTGGAGTTTCTGGAATTTCCAGCTTTGAGAGGGCAGCAGCTTCTATTCTAAACACCCACCTCCTAATACTCTTTTCTAAAATGTGTTTCCTTCTTTTTTCCTTTGAAGGATACCTTTCCACCTTGTTGCCCATATTCTGCTGAATCTTCCCTCTTCTATCTATCTTGTTCCTTGACCCTCTTTGTTTAACAAAATAGCTTTAGATTCACATCTTGAGAGCCCATTCCAAGTGAGTTTGCAGCATCCTTATATTTCTTTCATATAGTAACAGGACTATCTCCCGCTTTGCCAATTTCTTTCTACCATGTTGCCCATTCTGTCCACGCATTGCAGCATCCTCTGTACCGACCTCCTGGACTAGACACTTAACTCTCCTAGGACCTTTTACTAATACCACACATGATTCTGAAACTTTCAGACTTCTAACCCTTACAACATAATTAAATGCTGTTAAGAATTAAAACATGACTTGACTCTTGCTAGTTACAGACTCTTGCTGGAAAAACATAACACATGACAGATTTATAGTCTCAAAAAAACATAACACATGACCAACTTTTACAGACACTTATCCGTTACACACTACGATTAATTCTAAGGAATATGATTTGATTGCCCCTTTAATGCTTTCCTGCAAACAAAACCAGAAAACATACCAAAGAGACAGAAAATTCCAGCCCTTACCTTTACATTCCCTTATCTTTGGCTTGTGAGGTGATGCTTGCAGTTTCTGCAAAGGAATATTACAACAGCTACCTTTTCTGGTGGTTTCTTCGTTGTTAATCTGCATAAACAGATTCCTCTGCCAAGAAGCTACCACAATTTTATACTTATCCTATTCTGTTTTCCATATTCTATCTTTCTATTATTTTAATTTTCCGATTCCCCTTCACATGAGCTACTGGATTTTATATTCTATTTTTTTTAATGTTACCCTTACTAAGTCTTAAGTAAGGGAAGGCCTTCCTATCTAGTTTCACTATTCCTTTTACTTTTTCTAGCATCGAAACCTCATCAAATTCTTTGTCTCCTCTTATCGAACCGAACATTGCAAGACTATCCGCCAAAGTATTAGCTTCTCTATATATGTGTAAGATTGTTGCGTTAAGCATTTTAATGAGGTTCAAAATAATTTCTATTTCATCCTCATACCTCCAAAGAGTTATTTTTCCACTTACTAACTCTACCAAAAGCATTGAGTCCACTTGAATTTGTATATTTTCTAAGGCTAATTTTTTACAGACATTTAAACCTATCTTCAAAGCTTTTATCTCCGAGTGGAGGGCTGAGAATGCTACTGTAACCGATGTAAATGCTTTTATCACATACCCATTTGAGTCCCTTATTGCCCCTCCTCCACCTGCTATACTAGTGTCCCTATTGAAGCTACCATCCGTGTTTAATGATATTTTACCTTTCGGAGGCCTATTCCAACTTATACTTTTTACCCATCCATGTTTCGTATTTGTAATAGCGAGGCCCCAAAACATTCCAGCTCCCTTATTTAAGCAAGAACCATCAACTTTTATAGGGTTTATGCTTGATATATTTCTGATTTCTTTAATTATATCTTTAATGATTTCATTTGAATTCATACTTATGCCCTCAAATTTACTCTTATTACGAGCTTTCCATAGGCACCATATTGCTAAATGAGGTAGATTCTGGGTTAACCAGTTTTTCATGTAATTACTAGGGTTTAGGTTATCCCAACTCTTAATTCTATCAATTATTCTGTCTTCTTTTTTACTTATTTGTAACTGATCTCCTAATTCCCTCCAGACTGCTACAGATATTCTTCCACTTGAGAGAAGATGATCCGTTGATTCTTCATCTAGTATAGCAACATTCACATCTGGATGCCATTTTAACACCTTTTCTTTTCACATTAATGTCCACTGGCAGTGCATTTACCAGAACTTTCCATGCCAGCGAGCACATTTTCAGTGGAATACCTGCTCTCCAGGCCCATTTAAATAAAGACTGCACTGGTTTTTTTTTCTTATCAATTCTTTTGCTGACTTTAACGTAAAATTACCTTGTGGATTAAGGGTCCATTTCCATCCCGATTTATTCAATAATGAGTGAGCATCTACTATTTCCTTTTGTTTTATCCAATGCTCTCCAGCTATTTGATTTCTGCTTAACTCGATTATGTTCTTGTTCTAGATATTTGCTCGCATGTATTTTGCACAGAGGGAATCATTTTCTTTTATCCTCCACCATCCTTTGCAGTCCCAAGCAGCCGCCATATCCTGTAAGTTAATGATACCTAAACCTGCTTCCGCCTTAGGATAACAAATGGCTTTCCAATTTTTCCAGTGAATTTTCTGCTTTCCATTTTTTTTGCCCCATAAAAAGTTTGACATTTCCATCTCTAGTTTATTTGTAAACTTTTTAGGTGGGTGTATGACTGATATAATATGTACCAGTGTACTCTGAAGGACATGGGAGATTAATGTAATTCTCCCCCCAAAACCTAATAACTCTACTTTCCAACCTGCTATTTTCTTTCTCATTTTGTCTAGTAAGGGAGTTAGATAATTTTCTTTCAGCCTTCCTTCATATATAGGACAACCTAAATATACTAAAGCATCTTTTTTATGTTTAAATCCCGTTATGTTTTTAATTTTTTTTACCACTTTTTCGGAAGCTTTTTTTCCTAACATAAATTGACTTTTATCTTTATTAAGGGCTTGTCCTGTTTCCCTCTCAAATAATTGTAGAAGGTCCATCAGGTTTTTCAATGAAGCTTTATTCGCATTTGTGAAAATGATGATATCATCTGCATAAGCTAAGCAACTAATTCTCGGAGTGTTTTTTTGGCTGTCTAAAGAGGATTATTTTTCCCTCTGACATTCTTTTATTTAAATTAATGATTAATAATTCTAGGTACATATCAAACAATAAAGGCGATAATGGATCCCACTGTCTCAAACTGCATCTAGGTTTAAATTCCTCTCCTTTCATTCCATTTACAATAATTCTAACCCAGACGCTTGTTACACATTTATATATTATGTCAATACATGTTTCAGAAAAACCAAATTTTCTCATGACGAAACATAATGTATGCCATTCCACTCTATCAAATGCCTTAGATAAATCTAGCTTAACTACTAAGTTACTTCCTCTTGTTTTATATGCTATTTCTTTCATCATTTCTGATGCTAATCTAATATTTTCAATCATTAATCTATTCTTAACAAATCCTGTTTGTTCCTGTGATATTATAAATGGTAAAATATTACTAAGTCTGTTTTGGATAATTTTAGCAAGGATCTTATAAATTGCATTACATAAACTTATAGGCCTAAAATCCTCACATTTTAGAGGTGATTCTTTTTTGGGAATTAGCACTATGAAAGAATTCGCCCATGCCTTAGGAATATCCGCGCCTACGAAAAAACTAGCGAGTGCAGGAACCAAATCATTTTTGATTATGAGCCAGTTTAGCTGAAAGAAATAATTATTCCAACCGTCTGGCCCTGCTGCACTATCCTTATCCATATCAAACACTGTCCTTTTTAATCTCTTCTTCCTCCGGGATCTTCTCCATCATTTGGTTTTGTTCTAGTGAGATGACTGTGTTAATCCCCTCCATTAATGAATTTCCTTCTTGGGGGGCCTGTCCACATAGATGGCTTTTAAAAAATTCCTCAAAGAGGGATCCAATCTGTTTGTCTTCTTCAACCCATTTTCCTTCATTATTTTTAATTCCCTTAATTTTATTTTTTTGAGCCTTTATCTTACACATATTGTGAAAAAACTTAGTGTTTCTATCTCCGTCTTTCAACCATTTAATTTTAGAACACTGTTTCCAGTATACTTCCTCCATATGCAACTTAAGCCTCAAGTCCCCTTTAGCCTTATTTAGTTCCTGTCTCTTTACCTCTGTATTATTATCATCGTATTCTAATTCCAATTTTCCTACTTTCTCCTCTTCTAGCTTTATTATTTGATTTAGATTTCCGAAGACTTCTTTATTCCATATTTTTAGACATTTTTTTAATCTATGAAGCTTAACCATTAATGCTTGCATCGGTTTCCCCTTTGCTGGCTCCATCCAGGAGTCAGTTACCAGTTTTCCGAAGCCAGCATGTTTTTCCCACATATTCTGAAATTTAAAGTTACCTGATGCTCGGTAATTCTTATATATTGTAATAAGCAGTGGGCAATGATCCGAACAGGTTCTATTCAGATGTCTTAGCCCTGTAACCCCATGCAAAGCTATCCACTTAGCATTACACAGTACTCTATCCAGTCTAGCCCAAATTGTGCTTCTTTTACTCCTATTGTTACACCAAGTGTAACTTGAACCTGTGAAATCAATTTCCATTAATTTCGAGTTTGAGATCGCCTCATTAAATTGTGTGATTGCTATTGGATCTGGGGATTTACCTCCTTTCTTTTCTTGATTGCTCCTGATTATATTAAAATCACCTCCTATGATCCAGGGCGCATTCCTTGATGCAATGTTTTGCATTTCCTCCCACAGTGCTAACCTTGATTTTTTATCATTTTTAGCATATACCACCGATATTATTTCATCTGTTTCTTTATTTATTTTAAAGTGTACTACCTGTTCTGTATCTTTTAATATTTCAATGTCCAAATAATTTTGCCACATTATCCAGAGTTTACTATTTATATTAGCATATGCATTGTTAAATCCTAGTTTTTGGCTATAGGTGATTAATTGATCCTTCTGGACCATAGGTTCAGCGATGATTACAAGAGAAATTTTATGAGTTTTTATTAAATGTTTTAACCTATTTATCGAAGGATTATTAGCAACCCCTCTTATGTTCCAATAAAGGCATTTATCCATTAATTCCTAACTTAGTTTGGGATCTAGTTGTATACTTAGTTTCATATTTTATGTTTAATTGTTTTTTCTTATTCCTTGGGGTTTTAATTTCATCCGAGTTTAATTTTATTTTTCCATAATAATTGTCATGCCACCCAAGCTGCATTGCCATTATTTTTATGGCTTCTTTGGCTTGGGTTTTAGTGAGCCTTGTCCAATCTTCCTCATAAATGTCCATATCATCCTTCACCTTTTCTATATAGTAAGCATGTTCCTCTTCTTCCTTACCTAACGAAGGACAACTGAAAACCTCAGCATCTTCTTCTGGAAAATCCAAGAGGTCATCCTCTATCAGTTATAATCTTCCAATTGTTCTTTTAAAATTATCCTGGTTTTAATTTTCTGGTTCCTCTTCTTTCTACCTTTCACCTCCTCCCATTTTTCCCCCTCTCCTAGCTTATCTCCTTCCTCCATACATCCGTCATGATTTACCCTGTTACTAGTCTCTCCTTCTCCTAACAACTTACTCACTTTCTCTCTCATAAGCTCCCCTTCTACTTCCAGTAAATCTGCTTCAGTTTCTGGTTTTTCTCCAGCCCCTCCCTCCTTCCTAATCCATCTTTCCACCATTCTTTTTCTACCTTCTAACCCTTGCACATTTTCTTTCTGTTCTATACCCATCTTACACACCCCCGATTCATGCCCAATTCTCTTACATTTTATGCAATAAACAGGCTGATTTTCGGGAATAACAGGTTGCCAGAACCCATTATTCTGTTCATCGTCTCCATTGCCAATCCAGATCAAATTAGGTGGCTGAGTGAGCAGGTTGCACTCAACACACACACGCGCCTTGCTTAGCCTTGTCATAGAAACAGTGGCTTCATATTTACCCAGACAAGAAGAGATTGTATAGAGAGCTTGTGGATTAAACAAATATAAGGGGAGATTCGGTAAGGAAAACCATACCGGGGCTAAAGGTGCCTCCTCCAGTGGACTGAACTCCTTCGTCCACCTCAAGACACGCATAGGAAAGCCGTTAACTTGCCATAGACCTCTATGCCATAAGCGGTAGAAGTCTTCAATCGTAAAGCACTGCAGGAATACGTGCTTCGCATCGTAGTCGGCTAGCTTTACCCTTCCCGTAAGCTTTAGCGAGGAGATAAACTGTTGTATTTCCTTCGGGCGAGGCCTTCCATGCGAAAACTTACCAATAAGCATATATTCAAAGGGCTCCATGAATTTGCGCATCTCCTCTGTTGAAAAAACAATCAGCGGGACTCCCGTGTTTGTTACCGAAGCAGCATACAGGAGGTGTGGGCTCTCTTAAAATCGATGCAAACAACATATTGTTTTGTACTAAGTCTTTTTGCTCCATATTTAGCTTGAGAGGAGCTTGAATCGGGCAGCAATGGCGGTATAAACAAGGGCAGTTTCACTCAGCAAATCGCACAAAATAGCAGTTTCACATAATATTATATCGAGCAACAATTCGCAGAGCAATTTACACAAAGATTCACACAACTGTTTACATAACAATTCACCAAAGATAATCCCGAGAGATAATCGCAATGGAAAATCACGAAAGTTCAGAATCGCTTAGGTATCGCGAGAGAAATCGCTTAGGTATCGCGAGAGAAATATTTCTATCGCGAGAGAAATGTTCAGTCTATCTATCTATTTATATGTCTATTTGTTTATATATCTATCTTTCTATCTATGTATCTATCTTTCTATATATCTATCTATATGTCTTTCTATCAATCTGTGTATATGTCTAACTATCTATTTATCTATATGTCTATCTACCTATCTATCTGTCTATCTTTTATTATTTATTTGTCTATCTATATATCTGACTATTTGTCTATCTATCTATTTGTCTATCTATCTATATGTCTATCTATATTCTATATATCTGTCTATATGTATATCTACCAATCTAGCTATTGGTCTAACTTTATATCTTTTTTGTCTATCTATCTATATGTCTATCTATATATTTATCTATGTGTCTACCAATCTTTTATCTATATATTTGGCTAATTATCAATCAATAAATATTTATCTATATATCTTTATATAAATATAAATATATATATATATATATATATATCACTATGTAAATATCTATTTGTCAATAGGTCTATATGTCTATTTGCCTATTTACATATCTGCCTATTTGTCTATCTACCTATATGCCTATCTACCTTTTTATTTAAATGTCTATTTATCTATCTATATATCTATATATCTCTCCATTGGTCTATCTGTCCATCAATATATCTATATGTCTGTCAACCTATTTATTTATGTATCTATTTATCTATTTATTTATTTATTTATCTGTCTATTTATCTACCTATCTACCTATCTATCTACCAGACTATGTATCTGACTATATACCTATTTTTCTATCTGTCTATCTGTTTATCTGTGTATCCATCTATCTATATGTTTGTCTATCTGTCTATTTATCTAGATATCTATATGTCTATTTATCTACCTATTTATCTATCTATCTATCTGACTATTTATCTTCATATCTACCTATTTGTCTAATTGTCTATCTTTTTATTTGTCTATATGTATATTTGTCTAATTGTAAGTGTGCTATATGCCTATTTGTCTAATTGTCAGTGTATCTATATGCCTATTTGTCTCTATGTTTATCTGTATATATGTCTATTAGTCTTTCTATCTATAAGTCTATATGTCTATCTATCTATAAGTCTATCTATCTATATTTTTATGTTTCTATCTATCTATCTATCTGTCTGTATGTCTATCTATCTGTCTATTTTTTTATTATTTATCTGTCTATGTATCTATCTATTTACCTATCTCTCTGTTTATATTTCTATTTGTCTAACTAACTAACTATATATATATATATATATCTATTTATCTATATGTGTATCTATCTGTCTGTCAATTTGTTTATCACTCATTCTGTCTATTTATCTATCTTTGTATCTATCATATATGTCTATTTGTCTATCTGTCTAATTGTTTATCGTCTATCTGTCTATTTTTCTGCTTATCTAGCTATACGTCTGTGTGTCTATCTATTTATCTGTCTATCTATCTACATGTCTATCGATCTATATGTCAATGTGTCAATCAGTTTATCTATTTATCTATCTATCAATCTATCAGTCAACTGTTTATCTGTCAATCTGTCTATTTGTCTATCTGCCTAAATATTTATCAATCTTTCAATCTATCTGTCTATTTGCCTATATGTCTATATATTTATCTGCATATCTATCTATTTGCCTAACTGACTATCTACATTTCAGCCTATCTGCATAACTATCTATATGTCAATCAATCAATATGTCTAGCTATCAATCTGTAAATCTGTCAATCTACAAATCTATTAATCTATCAATCTGTCTATTTGTATATCTTTTTATGTGTCTATATCTTTATGTGTCTATATGTCTATCTGTGTATATATTGATCTGTCTATATGTCAATCTGTTAATCTATCTATTGGTCTATCTATCTATTTATATATTTGTCTATCTATCTATCTGTCAATCTATCTATCTTTCATTCTGTCTATCTTTTTTATATCAATCAATCAATCAATATGTCTATCTATCTATTTATCTATCTGCCTATCCATCTATCTATATATCTATCTATCTGTCTATATTTTTATCCATATATCTATCTATATAAATATCTATCTATGAAACTATCGATCTATCTATCTATATGTCTATCTATCTATCTAGCTAGCTATCTATCAGTCAATCTAAATATCTTACTATCTGTCTATCGTCTATAAGTCAATCTATCTATCTATCTATCTATTTATCTCTTGTCTGTCTATCTATCATTCTATCTATTTGTCTGTCTATCTGTCTACTTGTCTATCAGTTGATCTATCTATCAGTCCTTTTGTGAATATGTAAATCTATCAATCAGTCAATCTATCGATCTTTCTATCTCTCTATATATCTCTCTATATATCTATCTATCTATCTATATATAGGTAGGTCTGTCTGTCTATCTATTTATTTGTCTATCTATCTATCTATCTGTCTAACTGTCAATTTGTTTATCTATCTATTTGTATATCTATCTATCTACCTATGTGCATATCTACCTATCTTTCTATCTAGAAAGCTATCTATCTATCTTTCTTTCTATATATATCTTTGTCTACTTACCTATCTTTCTATCTATCTCTTTGTCTATCTAGGTATCTCTCTATCTATCTATATGTCTATATATCTATCTGTCCATCTTTCTATCTTTCTATCATTGTATATATCTAAATGTCTATCTATCTATCTATCTGTCTATTTGTCTATTTATCTATCTGACTATTTGTCTATCTATAAATCTTTCTATCTGTATATCTATCTATTTGTCTATCTGCCTATCTAAATATCTATCTGTCTGTCTATCTATCTATTTATCTGTTTATCTATCAATATATCAATCTATCAATCTGTCTATATGTTTATCATCTATATTTGTGTATATGTATATTTGTCTATCTGTCTAACTGTCTATGTGTCTATCTTTCTATCACACTGTATATCTATCTATCTGTCTTTCTATCTATTGTGAATATCTCTAACTTTCGATATCTCTATTAGTTTTTCTGTAAATCTGTCAATTTGTCAATCTGTCAATCTATCAATCTGTCAATATCTCTATCTATCTATCTGCCTGCCTATTTTTCAATTTGTCTATATATCTATCTGTCTATATATCTATCTATTTGTCTAATTGACTATTTCTCTAAATATCTTTCTGTCTATCTATCTAACTAACTATCTATCTATCTATCGTCTATTTATTTGTCTATATCTATATATATCTATATATCTATGTATCTGTCTATCTATCTCTCTATCTGTCTATTTGAAAATCTGTCTATCTGTCTATTTTCCATCTATCTATCTATCTATCTTACTATCTATATATCTATCTAACTAACTATCTATCTGTCTATCTTTGTATTTGTTTATTTGTCTATTTGTCTATCTGTCTATCTATCTATCTATCTATCTTTCTATTTATTTATATTTCTATTTATTTATGTGTCTATCTATCTATTTGTATGTATGTCTGTCTGTCTAAATGTTTATCTATCTATATGTTTGTCTATCTATTTGTTTCTCTATCTATCTGGTCATCTATATATCTATCTATCTATCTGTCTGTCTGTCAATTTGTCTATCTGTAAATCTATCTTTCTGTCTATCTATCTATTTATCTATATATCTACCAGTATATCTATCTATTTATACATCTATCTATGTCTATCTATTTATCTTTGTGTGCATATTTCTATATGTCTATCTATATATTTATCTATGTATCTATCAATCTATCTTTCAATCTTTCTATCTATATATTTGTTAACTATCTAGCTAATTTTCTATCTATCTGTATATATATCTATCGATCTATCTTTTTATTTTTCTATCTAAATAACTAACTATCTATATATCAATCTTCCTATCTGTGTATATAACTATCAATCTATCTATCTGTCTATCTGACTATCTGTTTATCTATCAATCTAATTATCTGTCTACATATCTATCTATATAAAGGACTATCTATTTATATATTTTTTGTCTAATTATCTATCTATCTATTTATCTATTGTTCTATCTATCTATCTTTCTTTCTTTCTATATGTCTATCTATATATTAATCTATTTATCTGTCTATCTATCTATCGGCCTATCTAAATATCTTTCTATCTGCCTATCTAGTTATTTTTTTAAATATCTGTGTGTTTATCTGTCTATCTATCTATTTGTCTATTGTGTTTTTATCAATCTATCTTCTATCAATTTATCTGTCTATCTAACTATATATAAATCTATATATCTTTCTATATATTGATCTGTATATTTATCTATCTATTTATTTGTCTGTCTATCTGTTTATCTATTTATCTATCTATATATCTATCTATATGTCTTTCTGTCTATATGTCTATATATATATATATATCTGTTTATCTATCTATCTATCTATATATTTGCCTATCTATCTATTTATATATCTATCTATATATTTATATATCTATCTGTATATCTGTCTATCTGTCTATTTATCTATGTATCTATCTATCTATCTATCTGTCTGTCTATCTATCTGTGTGTCTGTCTATCTATCTATCTATCCATCTATTTATATTCCTATCTACCGATCTATCAATGTGTCCATTTCTCTAATTATCTACCTATCTACCTATCTGTTTCTCTATCTATCTATCTCTCTGTCTATCCATCTATGTATCTATCTATCTATCCTTCTATCTATCTGTCGATCTGTCTATTTATCTATATGTCTATCTGTCTATATGTGTATCTGTCTATATATCTATCTGTCTATTTGTATATAAGTCTTATTTATTAATTGTCTATTAGTCTTTCTGTATATGTACCTATCTATCTAATAATTATATGTCTATCTATTAATCTCTTCTGATCTTTCTGTCTATATATTTCTATTTGTCTATCTATCTATTTGTCTATCAATCCATCTCTTAATCTATCTAATTGACTATCTATATATCTATCTAACTAACTATATGTCTGTCTGTCTATCTTTTTCTTTGTTTATATGACTATATATTCATCTGTCTATCTGTCTATCCATCTATATGTTTATCTATCTATATGTTTGTCTATCTATTTGTCTCTCTATTTATCTGGCCTTTTATCTATCTATCTATCTATCTATTATTTATCTATTTTCCTATCTGTCTATTTGTTTATCTGTAAATCTATCTATCTGTCTATCTATCTATCTATATATATATATATATATATATCTATTTATAAATCTATCTATATGTCTATCTATTTATCTTTCTGTGCATATGTCTATATGTCTATCTATATATTTATCTTTGTATCTAGCTATCTATCTTTCAATCTTTCAATTTATCTATATTTCTAACTATCTATCTATTTTTCTATCTATACATATATCTATCTATTGATCTATCCTTTTATTTCTCTATCTAACTAATTAACTATCTATCTATCTGCCTATCAATCTATCTGACTATCTATCTTTCTATCTGTCTATTTGTCAATCTAACTATTTGCCTATCTACCTATCTAGCTATCTACCTATCTATCTATCTAACAATGTGTCTTTCTATATAATTAACTATATGTCTAGTTGTCTATATTTATATCTTTCTATCTATCTTTCTATCTTTCTATCTATATATCTATCTATCTGTCTAACTATCTATTTGTCTATGCATCTATCTATCTGTCTATCTGTCTACCTAGCTATTTGACTATCTATCTTTCTATTTATCTGTGTATCTATCTATCTATTTGTCTATTGTGTTTTTATCAATCTATCTATCATTTTATCTGTCTATCTAGCTATATATATAAATCTATATATCTATCTATATATTTATCTATCTATATATCTATCTATATATTTATCGATCTATCTATTTGTCTGTCTGTGCATCTATCGGTCTATATGTTTATCTATCTATCTATATATATGTCTATCTTTCTATCTGTCTATATGGCTATCTATCTATTTATCTATCTATACATCTGTCTATCTATCTGTCTATGTGTGTATTTTCCTATCTATCTATCTATATATCTATCTATCTATTTATACATCTATCTGTATATCTTCTTATCTCTCTATTTATCTATCTGTCTGTCTGTCTGTCCATTTTTTGATCCATCAATTTATAAGCCTATCTACCTATCTATCTATCTACGTGTCTATTTGTCTAATTATCTGTATATCTACCTATCTGTCTATCTATCTATCTATTTATATGTCGATCTATCTAGCTGTCTATTTGTCTATATGTCTAGCTGGTCTAATAATCTATATGTCTATTTGTCTATAAGTCTATATATTATTTGTCTTTTTGTCTTTCTGTCTATGTATCTATCTATCTACTAATTATGTTTATCTGTATATTTCTACCTATCTATCTATCAATATATTTCTATTTGTCTATATGTCTATCTAACTATATGTCTATGTCTTTGTCTGTCTATCTATATATCTATCTATCTGTCTATATGTCTATTTGTCTATCTGTCGATATGTATGACTGCCTATTTGACTATTTTCCAATATGCGTATCTATATTTTTGCCTATCTATCTATCTATATGTCTATCAATCTGTCAATCTATCAATCTATAAATCTGCCATTCTATCTATTTGTATATCTTTATATGTCTATCTATCTATTTATATACCTATCTTTGTATCTCACTTTATATCTATCTGTCTATATATATGTCTGTCTATATGTCAATCTGTCTATTTGTCTATCTATCTAATGGTCTATCTTTATATCTATCTATCTATCTATCCTTCTGTCTAACTGTCTATGTTTCTATTTGTCAATCTTTCTATATGTATATCTGTCTATATATCTATCTATCTATCTAACAATATATGTATCTATCTTTCTGTCTATCTACCTAATCCTTCACCTACTGCTGCCGTGGCCTTTGATGACTTGGATGATGGATAAGACCTTGTGCTGGTAACCTCCACATTAATCACAAGATCAGACTCATCGATCTTTGATACTAGGGTTTCCTTCCATATAAGCACTCACTAGGAGTGGTTCACCAAATTTGAAATGAAGGAAGCCGGTAATACTGTGGTCGGGGACAACCAACCGTGTAAGGTGGTTGGAATTGATATAGTAAGACTGAGAACATATGATGGCCAAATAGTCTCACTTTCCAATGTGAGGTATGTTAATGAAATGACAATGAAACTCATTAATATATATGAATGTCATTAATATATATTAACACTCATTCAAGTAAGTGTTTATATGAATGTAATTATATATGAAATATTTATATGCTCATATTTTTGAGTCCCATTGACTCCCTCATACATGCCTAAGCAAAGTGTGACATATTATATATATAGATATGTGCGTGTGCGTGTGTGTGTGTGTGTGTCTATAGAAATATTTATATTTTTGGAATTATTCAGAAAAATATATTGGACATTTATCCGAATAAAATATGATTTTTTTTTGTTTTTACTCAGAAAAATATGCACCGCCATAACTCAGCCTGGATGTTGTCCCAATTCGAGTTTGCAAATCTATTATAGCCATGTACCAAATAAAATCCTGCACAACTCTGTCTAGACGTTGTCCCAATTCAAGTTCGCTAAATACCATCCATATACCATTTTATATATTTATATTTGTATATATCATCCACCCACCCATGTATATGGAATGTTCCCATGCATATAAAATACAATTATGTCATTTCCAATTTAACCCATGTTTCAGACACAAGTATAACAACCCAAATCTATTTCATCCAGTACTAACTTTTAATAAATGAAATACCGAAACTTTTTACCAATTAATCATTTTCAATAAAATTTTTAATAATTCGAATTGAAATATAAAACATAATGATTTATCGTCATTAAATAGAAGGAATTTTGTAATGAGAAAACCACAACCTTTTGGAAAATTTCATGGAAACCTTATAAATATGATATCAATGTGAAGATCTCGTTATGTAGAGTAGCTTTAAGTCTTGAACTATTTCATTCCAATTCCAGAATAATCCATTATGATTAAAAGCAAATTCAAGTGATATTTTTTTCTCTGTACTATATCTCTCTCCCTGCCACCGAATGTTTTTTTTCTGCCTTCTCACATTTTCCGGATTCCAGATGGTTTCTATTTTTTTTCTTTTTTTTTCTATAATAATTATTATTAATTAATTATTATTAATTTTTTTTATGTTGATGCCTGGACAGCCGATGGACCGCGTCTGCGCATGCACATCCACGTACAGACATCATGGCATGGTCTTTAGGTTACATATAATTTTTTTTCTCTAAATATTCTAATAATTATTTAATAAAATAAAAATATAACTATATTCTAATTTTCTCAGAATTTAACGAAAATTGACACCGTAGCTATATTTTCCAAGACGAATTCAATAACGTGTCTTCACTTTCTCTCCTCATTAAACAATTTCAATTTGAAATTCTCACAAATACACCATTGCACTTATAAACATATTCTAAAGTTAAATAATTATTAAATTACTAAAATACATACCTTAATTTTCAAATAAAAAAGGTTAAGCAACACACGTGTCTTCATGTTACCAAGTTACTTCTTCTATTCATTGATGTTGCCATATTACTTTTACTAGTCTCACGGTTTTACATCGCAAAACTTGGTCTCGACTATCAATGATACGCACTAGCATTTCTTTAAATGTTCCATCTGCATCAATAACTAGTTTGTCCCAATCCATTACATGAGTTGGATCAGTAATATATTTTCTAAACATATAGATGTGAAATATCTCGTGGGCACTAGATAAATGCGGTGGTAATGCCAATCGATAAGCAACTAAACCCACCTTCTTGAGTATTTCAAAAGACCCAATATATCTTGGTGATTACTTTCCACGTTTGTCAAATCTGATTACTTCTCTTTTTGGAATCACTTTCAAGAAAACATGATCTCCCACCTCAAATTCTATAGACATTGAGCTGTAAGAAGACATTGTCGTATCAAATCTACTTTCTCTAAGGTATCTCTAATCACATCTGAACCGTAATGGATCGGTCTCCCACCTCAGCCCAACAAACTGGAGATCAACGTGTCCTTCCATACAATGCTTCGTATGGTGCCATTTGGAAACTTGTCTGATAATTATTGTTATAGGCAAGCTCGACCAAAGACAGATATTCTTCCCAGCTTCCCTTGAAATCTATACAACATGCTCTTAACATATCTTCCAAAACTTGGATGGTTCTTTACGACTGACCATCTGTTTGTGTATGGAAAGCAGTACTCATTATCAACAGTGTTACCATTGCTTTCTGAAAACTCTTCCAAAAATGAGCCGTAAATCTAGGAGCTTTGTCCGATACAATAGATACTGGCACTCAATGTAATCGGACAATTTCTCGCATGTATAACCTGCACAATTCCTCGCGTGTGAAGCTCATTTGTATTGCTAAAAAATGTGCGGACTTTGTAAGCTGGTCCACAATTACTCACATAGCATCATGTTTTCATGATGTCCGTGGCAAGTGAGTCACAAAATCCATCGTGATATGCTCTCATTTCTACTCTGCTACCTCCAAAGGCTTGAGTAATCCTACTGGCCTCTGATGCTCATCCTTTATCTGCTGACATGTGAGGCATCGTTGAACAAAATCTCTAATGTCTTTTCATCTCATTCCAGTAATACTGGCGACAAAGATCATAATACATCTTTGTGTCACCTGGATGTACTGTAAAATGAGAATAGTGAAATTCTCTTAGAATCTCCTCTCTCAATTCCACTATCTGGGAACCATAATTCGTCCCCTAAACTGAAGTCTACCATCCATATGAATAGTCCAGCATTCATCACACGTACTAGTCTCCACTCGGTTCTTTATAGATAATATTTCTACATCTCAATCAGCTTATTTAATAGTAGAGGTATAGCTACTAAAGTTCTGATAACAGCTAGACTTTGACTGTATATTGTAAGCTGAATCATCCCAAGTTTCAAGCATATTTGATTCCTAAGAAGCTATACTAGCTAGTACACCTCATGACTTTCTACTAAGTACATCATCCACCACATTTGCCTTACCTGGATGGTAATGCAAAGTAAAATCATAATCTTCAAGATACTCCATCCATCAATGCTGCCTCATGTTAAGGGCTCATTGCGTAAAGATATATTTCAGACTTTTATGGTCTAAATATACCTCAAATTGCTCCCCAAACAAATAGTGGTACCATATCTTTAAAGCAAAGACTATAGCCTCCAATTCTATATCATGTGTGGGGTAATTTTTCTCATGATTCTTTAACTGCCTTGAACCATAAGCTACCACTCTCCTAGATTGCATCAGAACACATCTCAATCTATCTTTCGAGGCATCACAATACACTATATATTTCTATCCCCTATCTGGAACTATCATAATAGGCACTGAAGTAAGTCTCCTATTCAATTCATGGAATGCCTTTTCACATGACTCACTCCACTCATACTTGACTTCCTTCCTGGTCAATCTAGTCTTTTGAGAAGTTAACTGAGAAAAATTTTCAATAAATCTTCTGTAATACCTAGCCAATCCCAAAAAACAACGTATTAAAAAAACTAACTTTGGCATCTTTCAACTCAGGACTACCCTGGCTTTTTCAGGGTCCATCGAGACAGATGTAGCTGACACTACATGTCCCAAAAATTTTACTTTTGTCAACCAAAAGTCACATTTACCAAACTTGGCATACAACTTATGTTCTCTCAAAGTTTGGAGAACAATATGTAAATAATCCTCATGCTCTGAACTGAGGGTGGATTAAAATGTCATCCACAAAAATCGAACAATACTGCTGGCACGTTCGTTAATCCGAAAGGCATTATAATAAACTCAAAATGCCCATACCATGTTCTAAATGCTGTCTTAGGGGTGTCAGCCTTTCTAATTCACAATTGGTGATATCCAGTATAAAGATCTATTTTGGAAAAGACATGTGCTCCTTTTAACTGGTTAAATAAATCATCAATCCTTAGTAATGAATATCGATTCTTTATCATAACTCTATTCAACTATCGATAATTAATGCACAGTCGAAGAGTTTTATCCTTCTTTGCAAATAAAACTAGAGCACCCCAAGGTGAAGTGTTGGGTCTAATAAACCCCTTGTCTAACAAATATTGTATCTGGACCTTGAGTTCTTGTAATTCAATCGGTTTCATCCTATGTGGAGTCATAGAAATGGGGGATGTACCAGGATGTAACTCAATAAAAAAATCCACATTTCTGCATGGGGGTAATTTTGGTAGTTCATCAGGAAAAATATCCTCATATTCACAAACTATCCGAGGAAGATTCATATTCAATATTCATTCTTCTTCTAGGGTGAGAGATGCCAGCCAACCCATAAGTTGTCCATGCCATTTAGAATCATATATAGTATGGGGTAAAGCATCAAGCTTATCCCCCTGAAATACAACACATATATTGTCTGGTGTGTGGATAATAATTATTCTACCATCATAATCAATAATGACTTAATGTGTGGTTAACCAGTCCATATCAAGAATTACATCAAAATCCGACATGTACATGACTCTAAGGTCTGCCATGATAAAAATTTGAAATTTCTAACACACAATCTTGACATATCTGACTAATTTTCACCTTAGACCCCAAAGGAGAAGTCACAAGCAATAGCTCATCCAAGTTTATAACTCCTAATCCCAATTCTTTCACACATGATGTAGAAATAAATGAATGTGATGCACCCGAATCAAAAAGAACTCTTGCCCATAAATGAAAATGTAAGAAAGTACATTGTACCATTGACTAATCTATCCTCTCCATCTGTGGTGTAATTGCATAGACACGCCCTTGGGTCCTTAAAGTTCCAGTCTATAAGCTCTTGCTTCGACCTCAACCTATGCCTTGGCCTCTCTGGTATGCTTGTGAAGTAAAAGATATTTGTGGAATACCTTGAGATTGCACCCAATTCTTTGGACCCGTACTAGAAAAATATGGAATAAACCATGTTTGCATGTTTTCCATTGATGTATGGTACTGTGATGTCTCATAATCTTTGAATCCCTACTTTTGTGGACACTCTCATTTCTAATGTCCAGGCTGATGACATAAAAAATAAATTTTATATCCAATTTGGCTAGAAATCCCAGTCTGGCTTTGGCCTTGATAATCATGACTTTATCCATAAAATCTTCGTGAGATAATGGTCTATGCTGCTTTCCAAAAAAATATTGATTTTCTTTTCTCTTTCTGCTAGCACTTCCACTCATTTCCCAAAAATTTTGTGCATCCTCAACCTACTCCTCGATGGCTAAAGCTGTCTTAACCATCGAATCCATATCTCGGATAAGAAATCTCACAATCTTGCCTTGGATGGATTATTTTATCTGAATAAAAATGGTACTTGGCTTATTTTATCTAAACCTAAAGGAAGAAAGACAGTTTCTTGCAAATGGATTTTCAAGAAGAAAAGTTATGCCTCTAGAGGTGGTGGTGTAAAGTTTAAGGCACTTCTAGTTACAAGAGAGATTAGTCAGTAAGATAGTATCGATTATAATGAGATATTCTCTCTTGTAGTCAGGCATACCTCAATCAGGGTACTTATAGCATTAGTAGTACATCAGGACCTTGAACTTGAGCAATTAGATGTTAAAACTACATTTCTTCATGGAGATCTGGATGAAGAAATTTACATGAGCCAGCCTGAGGTTTTTGAGGTATCAGGTAAGGAAACCCATGTGTGGAAGCTTCTAAAGTTCCTTTATGGACTTAAGCAGTCTCCTCATCAGTGTTACAAGTGATTTGACTATTTCATGACTAGTCAGAAAATTCTATCTAGATTTGGAATGGCTTCTTGTAAGTCATTGTCCACACCATTTTTTTCTAACCTCCATCTAACATTAGAATTCCCCCAACCCTGAATCTGAAAAGGAACAAATATCTAAGGTTCCTTATTATAGTGCTGTCGGGAGCCTCATGTATCTTATGGTATGCACCCAACATGATATTGCTCATGTAGTAAGTGCAGTGAGTAGGTTTATGATAAACCCTAGTCAAGAACACTGCAAAACTATTAAGAGGATACTTAGGTACCTCAAGGGGACTTCTGATGTTGGTCTGATATTTGATAATGAATATGAACTCAAGTTGGTAAGATATTTTGATTCTGATTATGCAAAAGATATTTACAGTAGATGATCTATGGCTAGTTATGTCTTCACTGTATGTGGTTCCCACACTACAATCTTCTATTACTTTATCTTCTACTGAAGCAGAGCATATGACTCTGGCTGAAGCTGCAAAGGAAAAGATATGGTTGAAAGGTTTTCTAAAGGACATTGGTCTTTATGAAGTGGTCGCAACAATTTTCTATGACAACCTCGATGCAATTTGTTTGCAAAGGACCAAGTACACAATGAGAGGACAAAGGACATAGATGTGCGATACTATTTCCTTCGATCTGAGAAAAGGGTACAAGTAAAAAAGATTGGAACTTTTGATAATATAGCTGACATGTTTACCAAACCTGTTGCTCTTAATAAGTTAAGACACTGTCTTGAATTACTGAACATATCAAATCAATTGTAGTCTTATTGGACTAACTATTTATAGAGAGTGTCTCTATATCTATATGCAAAACAAATTAAGGTAGAGATTGTTGTATATAATTTGTTTTGATGATCTGTTTTATATAACCAAATAATTTCTATTTAAATATTTTCATGTAAGTGCAGGAAAGAAAAAAAATAAATAGGCTAGGAATGGAGCAATAGCACAATAACAGAGGTCCCACTGTTTGATTAGTGGGCCAAAAAAATATTGGAGTAGAGCCTGGCCCATTTGAGTGATCTGACATGTTCTAGTTAATTAAATCGGAAATTGTATTAAAATAAATTGTTTTTATTTATGTTTCTGGGTTGTTATTTTTCGGGGTGTGGAATAATTGATCTCTTTTTGTTCTTCTGTGCGATTTTATCGTGACTATTTCTAGAGCATAAACTATAGAAATTCTAGACATTTTTTTTGGTTTAATCTATAAATGCATGAGCATTTTTCTGGTGGATGTAGGTAGCTACGTTGAACAATTAGTGAACCATGTTATTCTTGTGTTTTTGATTAATTTTTTGATTCTGCAATGGTTGAATTGTGGTTGTGGGTTGTATATATATTGTTTGTTATTATTTCTCTATTGTTCTCTTCTATTGAATCACAATCATGGAAGCACAATTACCCAACATAACTATTTATCAGTCTATGTATCTATCTATCTATTTGTCTGTCTATCTATCTATTTGTCTAATGATCTATCTATCTATATGTCTATCTTCCTATCTATCTATCTATATATCTGTCTATATATTAGCTATAATTCTGTATATATTTCTATATATCTATCCATCTATCTATGTCTATATGTCAATATGTCAAATTGTCTGTCTATCTATTTATCAATTTATTTATCTGTTTATCTTTCTATCTATCTATTTGTCTAACTATATATATATATATATAACTATCTATCTATTTATCTATGTATCTATCTATCTATCCATCAATTTATCTGCCTATCTTGCTATCTGGCTATCTGTCTATCTAGCTATCTTATTATCTATCAATCTATCTAACTGCTTATCTATCTATCTATCTATCTATTTGTAAATTAGTCTATCTGTCTATCTATCAAATAATCTTTCTATCTATCTGTTAATCTATCTATCTGTCTATTTATCTATCTATCTATCTATCAAAAAACTGTCTATCTGTATATATGTCGATTTGTCTATCTATCTATCTGTCTATCTATCTATCTATTTGTATATCTATATATTTTTCTAACTATATATCTATCTATTAGTCTATCTATTTACATGTCTATCTGTGAATCTGTCTATCTATCTATTTATTAATATATATTTTTATCTAACTTATATATTCTATCTGTCCATCTATCTATCTATCTATCTATCTATCTATCTGTCTATCTGTTAATCTATCTATCTATCTATCTTTTTATCTATCTCTTTATATATCTATCTATCTAATTATCTAACTATCTATCTATCTATTTGTCTATTTTTCTATCTGTCTATTTATCTAATTATCTTTTGATCTTTCTCTTTGTCTATTTATTTATCTCTCTATATGTTTATTTATTTATCCATCTATCTATCTATCTATATATTTCTATATCTATCTATCTATTTGTCTGTCTATATGTCTATCTATTTATTGGTCTATATACCTGTCTATCTATCTATATGTCTATCTAACTATCTGTCTAAATGACTATTTTTCTAACTACCTATCTTTCTATCCATCTTTCTACCTATCTATAAATCTAGCAATAAGTCTAAATGTCTATGTGACTATTTGTCAATCTATCAATATGTCTATCTATCTATCTATCTATATATCTGTCTATTTGCCTATATGTCTATCTGTCTATCTTTCTATCATTCTATCTATTTATCTAATTATCTAACTATTTATGTCTATGTTTCGATCTGTCTATCTATCTGTATGTCTATGTGTCTATCTGTATATCTTTTTGTTTATCTATATTTCTGTCTATCTATCTATCTGTCTATCAGTGTTTCTTTATATCTATCTTTTATTTATCTATCTATTTGTCTATCTATCTATCTATCACTCTATATCTCTATGTATCAGTCTATCTATCTAGCTAGCTATCTTTCTTTCTATCAATCTGTCAATCTATCCATCTATCTATCTCTCAATTTATCAGTCTATCTGTCTATCTCTCGATATGTCTGTCTATCTATCTGTCTATCTATATATTGGTATAACTATCTATTTGTATATCTATCTATATGTCTATTTGTATTTCTATCTACCTGCCTAGTTGTGTATCTACCTATCTATTTATCTGTCTATCTATCTATCTATCTATCTAGCATTCTATCTATCTCTCCGTATATTTTCCTATCTATCTATCTATCTATCTGTCTCACTAACTATTTGTATATCTATATATCTTTCTATATATCTCTATGTCTATCTATCTATCTATCTCTCTATCTATCTATATGTTTATCTGTATATTTGTCTATCTATCTACCTATCTAAGTAACTTTCTATCTGTCTATCTTTCTATATATCTTTCTTTTTATTTATTTATTTGCCTATTTGCTATCTTTCTTTCTGTCTATCTAGTTTTCAGTCTATCTATTTATTTGTTTATCTATCTGATTATCTGTCTATCTAGTTATATATCTGTCTCTCTATCTATCTATATATCTGTCTATCTGTCTATCTGTCTGTCTATTTGTTTGTCTATCTATCTATCAATCAATCATCTATCTATCTATATATCATTTTATCTGTATGTCTATCTGTCTATTTATCTAGCTGTCTATCTCACTACAAGAAAATATCAATTTAGCTAGAGAATTTTAGCTAGGGAGCAATCCCTAGCTAAATTACAAAGGATTAGCTAGGGAATAATAAGGGATTTGTGATTTTTCTTTGAAAAAATTTAGCCACGAATTAGAGAGGAAAAATTTTTCATAAATTCTGCTCAAGAAAAGCAATGGATTTAATGACTAATTTAGTGACGGATTAACGATGGAAATTTTCGTAAATTCTGCTTAAGAAAAGTGGAGATTTTAGTGACGGATTCAGCGATGGATTTAGCAACGGATTTGTAATGGAAAATTTTCGTAACTTCTGTTCAAGAAATGTGGGGAATTTACTGACGGATTTAGAGACGAATTTTCCCTTGCTAATAAAATATTTGATTTAGCGATGGATTTAGCAATGGATCTTCCCTTGCTAATAAAATCTTTGATTTAACGATGGATTTTCCCTTGCTAATAAAATCATTAATTTAGCGACGAATTTAGCGACGTATTTTTGTTTCCTAATATAATCCTTGATTTAGCGACGGATTTTCCCATGCTAATTAAATCTTTAATTTAGCGATGGATTTAGCGACGAATTTTCCATTTTTAATAAATTTATAGATTTAGCGAGAAATTTTCTCTTGCTAATAAAATCCTTGATTTAGCTACAGATTTAGCGATGGATTTTTCCTAGCTAATAAAAACAGTAATTTAGCTACGGATTTACGACGGATTTTTCCTAGCTACTAAAATCAGTAATTTACTTATGGATATAGAGAGCAAATATCCCTAGCTAATAAAATCCATAAAATACAAACATATTTAGCGACGTAATTTCCCTAGCTAATTATTAGCGACAAATTTTTCATTGTTAATTATTAGCGACAAATTTTTCATAGCTAATTATTAGCGACAAATTTTTCCTAGCTAATTAGATCCCAACATAATCTGCCACTTATATTTCGGTAATTTCTACCCAAAAAAAACAGAAAATTTAGTGATGGAATTTGCCAAGATAATTATTAGCAATTGATTTTCCCTAGCTAATTTAAATCCATCACTAAATAATTACCTTAATTTATTTTTTTATTAGTTTATACAATTAGAATTGATAATTCTTTAAATATTTTTTTTTCAAAATATATGCATTTAACTAGGATTTTTTTAGGTATTTGGATTAGTTATAATTTTTGTTGCTAATCTTCAATGATATTTTTTAAACATTATTTATTTTAAGATTTTATATAATTTTTTATATTAATGGTATGTCATGGTCTATATATGGCGAACCTTGAATTACACAATCTTCTCATATAATAATTTAATTTTGATATTATAAAAAAATAATAAATATATAATACTAATAAAAATGTATATTAAATATGATTAAAATAATATTTTTTGTTTATAATTTAATTAAAATATTATTTTTAATTTTATCTGAAATATTTATTTATGATATTTAAATATTTGTTTTACAAAACATTATATAATTTATTATATAATTATAATATTTATAAAATATGTTAATTAATAAATGAAAATAAATAAAATTACAACTAATAAAAAACTAAAATAAACAATTGTTTGATTAAAAAAATTATAAAATTATATGAATAAACGAATAAATAAGTAAATATTTATAAAAATAAAAGTATAAAATAATATTTTTATTATTATATGAATTTTTTAAAAATATAATGACGAAAAGATTTTAAATTTTTGAATCATAAAAAAATGTTTAATTTTTCATAAAATTTAAAAGAAAAAAAGTTGATATTTTAAGATAAATATATTGTTGTTTTAATTACATCAAAAAAAATTTGATGATTTAAAAAATTAATATTATAGCGTGGGTATTAAATGAACAGTTCAAACACTAAAATTTATAATGATAAAATGATTCAAATTATATGATTTTATAATTTTTTCATATTATATTAATAAAAAATAAATTGAATTCTTATAAATTTATAACCATAATATATGTGTGTGTGTGTGTGTGTGAATAATTTATTATTATATAATATTTTTTCATTTATTTATTAAATAATATTACTTATGGTTAAATAAAGATCTATTTCTATTATTTTATTTAAATTATTTATTTTTTATAATTTTATTTTAGTGTTATTTTTTTATATTTTATTTCATAATTGTTTAGTATACATATATAAGGTTTCATAAATATGCTTTCTATCAAAAAACAAAGCCCACACTTCAAACTGTGCATTTAATGGTAGCAATAACAATGTTATAGGGTTCTCACCGGAGATCTACAATGTCATAGCTTATGGTGGTGTAATATAGACATGAGAACAATGCTTGCATATTAGGCTCCCATCTGTAGGCTCTTCGTGTGGGTGAAACCCCCTGTGTTGGCAATTTCGCATCATGGACACTCCGGTAGGCTCAGATAGGTAAAAGATGATGTGTGGACTAGATTCATCAGTGGGGGCCATAACAACTACTATTGCTTTAGGCAACATAATCTGATACGAGAAATGAGTGTGCAGAATAACTGATGACATGAAGCAACTCTATGATGGATGCGTATGAATCCAACCAAGAGGAAAGAGTGACAATCTGTCATGGACTTCAAATATTTCTTCTTCACTCAAAATTCAGGTTTATTTTCTTCCACATGACTTCGAAATTCAAGTTAAAATATCTCCAGCTCACCTAATACAGGTAACAGTCTCTTTTTATAAGTTGTTCTTTCTTTGTGGAATAAAACTTGATAATGATGATGTAATGGAATAGTTTCATATACAAAACTTGAAAATCTAAGAAGTATAACTTACAAATCAACTACATTTTTCTCTTCCTTGTATATATTTTCCTATCTCAGAAGAATGTCAGCTATTCTATAGTAATTCCAAAGAGGAATCCAATTATCTACATCCAGTTGACAAGTTATCTTATTTACATTTATTTTCATCTTCCTCGCGAGCAAACTCACAAAATTCTAAGCATGAATTAGTTCATCCGTAGATGTTGTGTATTCTTCGTGAGTATTTATGTGGCGATTGTGAACACTAGCAGATGGAAATTCAGGCCAGAACCATTAGCTGTCAAGGCAACGATTGGAAATAGGAAAGTCCCACACATATCTTTCTCGCACACAAACTTCCTACTCAAGAGGTAAACTTAATGCTCGCCTGAAGGACATCCAAAGGAGATGGAGAGCCGAAGGAGAAGGAGAGCCTAAGGTTTCATAGAAAAAGAAATGGTAAAAACTTTTATATCTCTCAAACGACGAAGGAGAGTAGAAATCCGAGGGAGCAACCTAGAAACCTATTAGGACAAATAACAAGAGTTTTCATTGGATGAGGTGTTAGTTCCCAAGTTCCACTAGAGTGAAAGGCATTTACCTATATTACCAGCCCATGTGATAAAGTATCTTAGAGGGAGACATGAGTATATTTATATTATCAAAAGAGGAAAAAAATAAAGTTTAAGATAAAAAAATCCTAGAATAAAATAAAACTTTTTAAAATAAAATGTTATATTACAAATCAATTTTGTATCCATAGAGCAATCAATTGATTGCAATCAATGAAATCACCATCATGATCATTTAGCTTTAAAATAGATTGATCAATGAACTAAGCAAAATGTATCATAATATATACTATAAGGTGAAGTATATATAATCTCTCATTAAGATGAATAGTAAATACATGTTGATCATAAAGAGAACTCTTCACATTTGTGCTAACCAATAAATATATTAGCAAAAGAAGCTTCTTTATCAAAAGGTCCTTCATGCTATCTAGATCAAGGCTCACGGCCTATAATGTTGCTAGAAAGTAAGTGGAATTAGAAGTTGAAATTTTCTGATAGTGTGACCTAATAGTTTCAAAATATGTTAAAAGAGAATAAACATGTTTTGATTGAGCTACAATTCGAGTGCTAATTAGGCTATGAATAGGTAAGCCTCTCAATATTAATTAAAATTTAATTGATAGTGTTAAATTCTAAAAAAAATAATTTTTTTTCAAAAAAAATTATGCTAAATATTACTCTAAATCATCATTATATATGTTAAATCTATTTATTGAAAGACAAAATACTAATGTATCTGACATATATATTAGATTTTATTTTTGAAATACTTTTAAGAATTAAAAATATAATGTCACAAATTATTATGAAGCCATTGTTGATTTGTAACAAAAAAAGATTATATATTTATATGATAAAATATTCTTTAATATCATGTACATAAAATTTCACTTTATTTCAATGTAAAGTTCAAATTTTCTACATTTTATATTGTTAACATTACAATATCTTTTAAATTCAGCAAAATGTGTTTGAATGATGAATTTAAGAATACACATTCATTATATTATCAAGCGACTCACAAAATAATTTCATATCTAATTTTACCATCAAATGAATGAAATGATGCACATAATGTTAATTTAAGAAAATATTACAACATATCAATCCAAAAGATTTATTAGATATAAAATCATAAGTTTCATGTTTGATGTCACATATCTAGTGACTTATATAATGCAATCACTAATGGCATCTCATTTTAGAGTCACTAATGATGCCCTTCAAAAGTGTTCCTCCGTTACTTACAAATTAGGTAGTGGAAAGCCATAATATCTTTTTTTTTGAGTGAATCTTTTTGCATTTGCATAATGATAAACCAGACTTTAAAATTCTTCTTTACTTACATTTCCCATAAGAAGAAAACTATTTAGATAATTTTTAATTAGAATGATACATTATTATATAGTTGTATTTAATTGCTTGTAAATATATTTGTACAAACATTTTTATATTGAAAATAATAGGACACCCTAACATGATCCTCATAAAGCATGATTCTATTAAATTCTTCGGTAAATTAGTTGTTTATATTAATTGGTATATAATTTTCTAGCTATCAATATATAATGATAAAATATAATAGGTAACTTATGTTTTTTTCAATATTTAGTTGTTTACTTCCTTAATAAAAAATGTTTTATAATATTTTCCAGGGTCAGTTATTCAATATCTTGTACTCTTTCTCATAGACTACCATTTAAATGTTTAAAATAATATTTGTATGTGTATATTAAAAACAATAGGACACCCTAACATGATCCTTATAAATGATGACTCTATTAAATTTAGTTGTTTACGTCTCATGATAATATTTTCATAGACTACCATTTAGTTGGTATTAAAATTTCTATCTATGAAAATCTCATGATAAAATAGTATTTGTAACTTTTTTTTTTCAGCATTTAGTTGTTTATGTCCTAAATAAAACTTGTTTTATAATATTTTCCAAAGTGAGTTAGTCAATATCTTGCACCCTCCCTCATAGACTACCATTTACATGTTTAAAATAATATTTGTATTTGAATTTTTTAGCATGCCTTTACAAGTTACGTAGAATTCTAACTTAAACATATCTTATCTATAACAATTACGTGTTTTTGTGATGTATAACTATAAAATCTTTATACATAACTATATTTAAATATATAATTTACAACTTATATTTAATATATATTTGAAAATATTAGTAAATAAAAAGTATTGTACTATATCTATACATATACATAACTATATGTATAAATATATAAAATTATTTAAAAATATATATATACCTACATGTATAAATATAAGTTTACCTATATGTGTAACTATATGTATAACCACATGTAATTTTATTTATAATTACATGTATAACAACATACAACATTATGTTTAGCTATATGTGTATAATTATATATAAATATTTGTATAACTATATAAAACTCAATATAATTAAATATAACTATATTTGTAATGTACACATATATGTAAATCTATATATTTGTTTATAACTTTGTATATATTTATTTTATAAATTTCTATAACTACTTGTATGAATATATATTTATATATAAACACACACACACACACATGACTATATGTTTAACTATATATAACTATTTATAACTATATATTATATGTATAATAACATATAAATATAAATAATTATATCTTACTATATGTATAACTATAAAAACTTTATACATAACTATATTTAAATATATAATTTACAATATATATTTAATATACATTTTTATATATTAATATATACAAATGTATTTTACAATATCTATACTTATACATAACTATATGTATAAATATATATAATTATATGAAAAAATATATATACCTGTATGTATAAATATAAGTTTAACAATATGTGTAACTATATGTATAACCACATGTAACTATATTTTACATGTATAACAACATACAACAATATGTTTTACTATATGTGTATACCTATATATAAATATTTGTATAACTATATAAAACTCTATAAATAAATATAACTATATTTTTTACTATGTATACATATATGCAAATCTATATATTTGTTTATAACTTTCTATACATTTATGTATAACTACATATAACTACTCGGCAGTGTAATCCAATAAAAATAATTTCAATGACTAATTAATGTTTAGAATTTTGAGGTTCATCTTTAGGAATTGAATATCTAAATTAGATAATAGATTATAACTATCTAAATTTCACATTCGAGTCATTGATAACTCCATGAAAGTAGACTTTTTTTTATCTTAATTACCTATTTTAAAAAAACAAAGAGAATAATTTTAGGTTTATGTATTTTAATATATATATATATATATATATATAATCATGCTTTAGTACTATTTATTTTATTTAAAAAATTAACTATATTTGAATATTTTTTGGGTAAAAATGAAATTATTACATATAGAAGATTAAAGCCGGCTTGTAGTGACTTAAAGATCATTTAAAGGAAAATCTAAGAGAATGAAATTTGTTAAGCATATATATCTTATATATATATATGTGTGTGTGTGTGTGTGTGTGTGTGTGTGTGTGTGTGTGTGTATGTATATAAGTATAGATATATATAATGTATATATATGGTTGTGTATATGTGTATGTTTGTATAAATACATAAATACATACATACTTACATATGTGTATGTTTGATATATATATGTGTGTGTGTGTTAGATATATGTGAATATATTTTTATATATAAATATATATGTTGGGTAATTGCACTTCCACGGGTAGTGAGATTAAGAAACAGAAAACAATAGAAACACAGAAACAAGCAATGTATATATCCCAATCCAACAGTATCCACGACAGAATCAAAAAACGAGAATTCAACACACGAAATAACGTGGTTCGCTAGTCGCTCAGTACGACTAGCTACCTCTACCAGAAAATGCTTATGCGTTACAGATAAAAACCAAAATTGAACAACTTACAGTATGCAGCACGCAGCAGTCGCGAAATCACGTAGAGAGAGTAGAGGGATGATGAACAGTTCAAACGGGTCAAAAAAAACAGCCACCCGAAAAATAAATTACAAATCATTTTATATGAAAAATAAACATCCGGTTCATTTAATCAAAGCGGGAACTCCATTATTGTGCTACTGCTGCATCCCCAGACTTTTAATATTTCATTCCCTGCACTTACATGAAAATATTAAAACAGATTATTAAGTAAAAACAAATTACATATAAAGCAATATACAAACATATGTATGTTTGTATGTATACTATGTATGTAAATATATGTGTATGCACATATTTATACACACACACACTCACTCACTCACTCAAACACACACACACACATATTTATATGAATGTGTGCGTGCGCGCGCGCGTGTGTGTTTAGGATGCCTGGATATAATTAAAACAAAAGGAGTAGTTATAGAAAAATTTTTAAAAATGAGTTAGAGAGAATAATAATAAACTAATGATATTCTTACAAAAGTCCAAAGACATATTAAACAATAATTATTAAAAGTCAAAAATGAATAGAAGCACAAATGAGGACTTATAAAGAGAATGATATATTTTTACACAAACAAATCATTATGAAGACAACAAGAAGTATACAAGAAAGAAGAGAAGAAGAAAGCTTACGAATAAAAATACAAAAACATTATTCATGAACAGAAACTCAAATCCAATAAATTAAAAAAAAGTAGCAATAAGAGTTTTTTCTTTTATTTTATAATACTATTATAATGCTTATTCACAATAAATTGACTAAAAAGAAAAATCTAAAAGCTCAAAAAATAGAGGGAGGATTAGGTAATTGGATTGCTATTAGTATATGGTATAAATTAAAAATTCTCAACTCCAAAAACTGGCATAGCCTTTTGCCTAGGCAAGTTATATCAACTCCAATAACTGCAAGTTATCTACCCATAGATGCAAACTTTAAAATTGTGTAAGTCCTTTTGAAATTAATGGGACGAGATATATTTAATGAGTAATCCCTTCGGCTTATTATATAAACTAGGTTCGTGGCATTTAATAAATTTATGCCAGTACCTAAAACTTTATTTTTATAATGATTTTAATGCTTTGTAGTTTTAATTGTAATTTCAACCTCTTCTAAGTTCAAATAATGGTCTAAAACATACCAAAAATATCACCATGAAAAAACAAACATGTTTTAAACTATTATAAACTATGGATATTTAGGATACAAGTGGCTAAGGTAAAAGAACAACCCAAAAAAATTGAATCACTAGAAACATGGAAGTGAGATAAAAAGATGATAGCAAAATTTATGTGATTGAAAGTCTTAATGAAACTTTAAAAAAGTGAACAGATAAAAAGTTCTTGTTATGGTCTCTGAATTTGATAAATCTAACACATATGATTATATATATATATATAGTTATAAACATATATTATATATAAGCATTATATATATACATATGTATATATTCATTAATATATATATATATATATATATATATATATATATTATATACTTTATATATATTTATCAAAAATATGTTATATATATACATTTGTATATATAGATGTTATATAATAAATAAATAAATAAATAAATATATATATATATATATATATAAGCCTACATAAATTATATAAAATAACAATTTTTATAACATATATATAGAAATATATATATTTACATGTTTATATGTGTGTGTGTGTGTGTATGCTTGTTTATATATATTTATTTATAGATGCATACATTTATATGTATATATATATGCTTATACATACATACATATACATATATATATATATAATGCTTTAATTTAGCTTTAAATAGTACACCAAAACATAATTTATTTTATTTTTCATTAATTCATGGATTTCTAATGTACTTTAGAAAAACTAATTATGCATTTCTCAAAGAAAATCAAATATCTCATTTTAATATTCATACCTTATAAAATAACATATCACACCTTTTACAAATTTAAGCAAAAAAAAAATTATATAAAGATCATTAATAATTAAAATGATCAAATTTGTCATTTTGCCCCAATCAAAAAGGTAGGTTCTAATCGAAAGTTGATTTTAATAAAAGTATTCATCCTATTTCAGTAAAATTGCCTAAAGAAAATTAGTGATAAAACATCTCTCTACATTTTAATAATTATTTCTTTTTTATTTTAAATAGTTATGATATGTATTTATATAGTTTTCCATATTCTTCTAACAATTTATTTTCATTTCTATTGATAGCTTTTGTTTATTTAGCTAATGCTATTCTACAACTAGAACTTGTGTATTTGTTGTCTACCTACTTGAAAGTATGAGCCCAAACCCGTAGGGTTTGTCCTCATGCCTAGTGCTATCCATAGTTGATTCTATGTTACCTAATTACCCTATGTAAATAGACACCACATGGATATCATCGTCTGGTGCTGACATTTTTTATGCTCCAATTCAAGGAGTAGATGTTTTAAATAACCACAATATGTGAATTACCATTAACGCGGCCTTGGATATTGTTTGAAAGTTATCCAATTGAATTTTGTTACACCCATTACTAATTGAATGTTTTATCTAGTAGAAGGTTTCCACTAGATAAAAATCAACAAGGAGTAAAAACACAATCATATTAGGTTTGATGACCTTTAATTATGTTTACATTTTGAGTGAAATCTATTATGTAATTTGAAGTGTTATTTACAAGATAATGCCACTCTAATAATCTCATTGATTTTTACTTTAGTTATTTATGTTCCTGAAATAATTATGATAATTCTGTGGGTGTATCGTGAAGAAGATTACCTCAACTAATTGTACATATTGATGAGAGGTTTAATTTTTCATCGCTTTGGACAATATAAAAAAGGGTCTTGATTTTGCATAATCATGACATTGTTAAATGATCTTGATTTTTCATAGCATTTTTCATCATAACTTCTTTCACCAACTCTTATTCAATGACAATCAACCTAAAATAGCCCAATAATTGTAATCACAATAATAAATTCATTCTAAATATAAATAGTTATTTCATAATATAGATTGGAGGATGGTGGTATAATGTGATGGACTTGGCCCTTAAGTGGCAAGTTTGCATTGTAGGGCTATTTTTGCATTCTTCTTAAAATAGTATTCATCTTTAATGATAGCATATATACAAAGGCTTTGTAATAAGTTTTTGATCTGTCTTTCTTTTATATATGTTGAGATAATATATACAAAGCCAATTACTTAAAAGAGCCATATGGGCCCTGGGGTGAGAAGCCATGCTTTGTTGTTGATGGTAATATCGAATAATGTTTTAATAACTTATGTTGGACGGCTTTGTCTTCGTTATCCTAACTAAGTTTTCATTCTTCTAAACAAAATGCTATCCAGCCCATAGGTTATATATATGTGTGTGTATGTACAAACCACAATAGACGAAGTTTTCAAAGTTCTCTTTAAGGCTCATTTGAAGAAGAAGATTCGGTAACATGGGAATAGTCCAATCGGGTAAACAAAATTGTTTTCAAAGAGAAAAGAGAATTGGGTAGGCCTACTGATTAAGGCTTCTAGTTCCTCTTCAATTTTGTTTTTTTATTTGTCACCTTGCATCTTTCATTTGACAGTAAACTTTGCAAATAATTATGTGGGGCAACTCTCTGTGTTATTTCAACTAGTTAAACAACCTTCCAAGGAAATGAGCTTATTCATCTTTATCACATTAGGCTCAACCATTGGATCAATGTTCCATTTATCACCCTTGTTCTCGATTGTTCCCCACCCTTGCAAATAAATAGTTAGGGCATTTTTAAGGATGTCCTACGTTCAAAATAAATCGATTGAGCTTTCAGCATCACACCACTTAACATAAACAAACAAATATCCTACTTAAGATCATAGAGCTCTTAATATCTATGATAACCATAGCAAGAATTGCATGCAATTATTTCCGCCCTTCTTATTTTGACGAGTTTGATCTACGATCAACCTTTACATCTCTAAATTAGCTTGTTAAGGAATGTGCTTGGCTGTATAATATAGGGCAGCCCCATTTCTGGCATTGGAGGAAGCACATGGCATAGAAAGCAAGGCATCCTTAAGAATTCTATTTCATTGAGGTCTGACTAGTCTACCACAGTATTCAAAATGAGGGGAGATGACTTTTTTTAAACAATAAAAGGCAAAGTGGCATATCAGAATTTTTTTATTCAAGAAAAGATATGGATATAGATATCATAGAATATTTAAGGCTAATGCCTTATCGTAATAATAAAGAAAAAGGATAGTTTATCGCTAGGTTGATTATTGAAGACTTTTCTTAGTAATTCTATCTCAATGCACTTGGGCATGTTTATTACATGTGCATTAGTTACTATGAAACTCAACGATAATCCTAATCGAATTAGAGCGACTTATGTGTTTCTCTTTTATCTATGCATTTTTTTTTCATTAGAGAAATAATGTTTACAGATGGCTAACTAAGCTATTTATTTTATATTATTATTTCTTGGCTTCACTCTAGTCTCCCTTAGCCAACTTTCATTATATTCAAAAACTCAATTCTAGCTTGCTCCCATTGATGCTTTGCTTTTTCTTTTTTTTAGTTTTATTCACTAGCCCCTACATTCTTCTCTCAAATAATATGCATGTTGTGTGTGTGTGTGTGTGTGTGATGTATATATGTGCTTTTCTTGTCCATATTTTATTTCCCTGCATTATAATCATAGTTGTTAGCTCATAAAATATATCATATATTATTTACCTATTTTCTTTTCTTGTCCATATTATCTTTTTTGTATTATGTAATATATCATATCATGTAACATAAGTTTTTTCACGTTGTAAAAAATATTTAAAAAATATATTTGTATAAATGTATATTAAAAGTATGAATCATAGTATATGATAATGAAAATGTAACCTTTTGTATAAGATTATTTTGCTTATTTTTTTTTTGATTATTTTTTAATTCTTTTGTATATTTGAATAATTAATATAATAAATTCTTTAATAGAAAAAAATAATTTGATTTTTTTTAAATTATAGAAAATAGTTGTGAATGTATGTATTGTTCTATCATAGTATCACATGTCATATCATGTTTGGTATTTGTATTGTAATATATGTTTTAAAATAAGATATAAATTGTGAAACCTATTAATCTTCATTAAAAATATATATGTTGTATTATTGTGATGATATGATGCATTTTTTTTCATTGATTTAGAATATCAATAATTATTAATCATTGGTGTGATTTTTTTAGTTAATTAATATTGTTTTAATAGGATGACTATCATCATCATCAATATGTTTGTTTCTTTTGTGTTATTAACATTATCAACCATATATAACATAATAAGTCTAATAATTTATTATTTTGTAGTAGTAGTTCATACTAATAATTAGGGCTGCTAATGATATGAGTCGAGTTCAATTTTAATTGAGCTCGAGTCGAGTTCGAGTTTAATTGAGCTCGAGTTGAGTTCGAGTTCAATTGAGCTCGAGTTGAGTTAATAATATTTTGAGTTCAAGTTCATTGAGCTCATGTGTTCATCTTTTGGAAATAAAAATTGGGTTTTTACTATTACTAGTAAATATAAAATTAAATTTTATTGTTATTTTATGAATTATAAGATGTATGATAATTTAATAATTGCATCCCATATATTTATTAGAGAATTTCATAAAACAAAATCTCATGCCCTGCCAAGATTCATGCGGCATGTTCCCATTTGAGTCATGTTCGTGCCTAGAAAATTTTTCTCAAGGAATTGAGATAGATATCGATTTTAAATTGAGAATATAGAGGCAGAATGCTTAGTCATAGTCATTGTTATATCAGAGTTGATATTCATATATTGCATCAACTAGAAAAAGTTTCTATGTTTGACTGTGATAATTAAATAACTAAGCATTCAAATTTGTAATATAACGAGAACATAAGTATATTGAAATTGATTGTCATTTCATTAGAAGTAAGATCTAATATAATCTATATGTAAGGTTGCTATTGCTTACACTTATTTTTATGATGGCTAATCATATAGTCTCATATCAAATTTAATCATAGCTAAATTTGTCATTTTGATCAATATTGACATTGATAAGTATGTTTGTCATCTTTTTTTTCAGCCAACAGGTTTGCTCGTGCTATAGAACTATACACACAAGCTATCAATTTACATGATCATAATGTTGTGTATTGGACCAATCGTGCAATTGCCCATGCCAAATTGGAAGAAAATTGGTGTATTGTAGAGGATGCTTCCAAGGCTATCTATTGTGATCCTTACTATTCCAAGGCACATAATGCATCATGAGTCTGCTGTGTATACTTTTCTTCTTCTTCATCCTAACATTTTTCTGAAATTATAGGGTTATTACAAACGAGGTGCTGCATATGTTGCCATGGGAAATCACAAAGAAGCATTGAAGGACTTTCAATAGGTTCCAATCATATCAATAAGCTTGGTTCACAAACTTCATTCATCTTTAATCAATACCATGATTGAAGTTGTTTCAGTTAACATATTTGATGATCATGAATGCCATGGAGCTCTTTCATCATAACTTCTATGATGAACAAAAATTAGGTTAAAAATATTTGTCCAACGGATCGAGATGCTGCCCAGAAGTTTGAAGAGTGTGAGAAGGTAGTATTGAAGCTCAATTTTGAAAGAGCCATAGTCGTGCCCGGATCTGCATGGAAGTTTGCAGAAAATTCAATTGATTTTCATTCTATGGAATCACCTAACCTATATGAGCGGCCCAGTTTTTTATTTTTTATTTATAGACTTGGGTTTCTCTAATATTGTTGTTACAATACAACTAAATATCATTTGTCCTTATATTACAAGGCCTTGAGTTCAAGATCTCAAACTCTCTTAGATCCTGTGTCAAGTAGGAACATCATGTGCTAGGTATGGTCTTTATCATCATACTTATATTGTAGGTCCTTATATATTTTATTAAACATTAGTTATTTTTGTATTCTTTTTGCACAAATATATTTTATTTTGAAATTGTTATTAGATTTAGTGTGGTGAAGTTTATGTTTTGTTGCATATTTAATAATTTTGGCTTTGCATGCTTTTGTATACAACCTATGATGAAAATTATTGTTCTAGGCCAATAATAAATATTATGTATTAACTTTTATTTTGAATTATTATAGTTTTTTTTTAACTTGATTTTTTTGTGTTTTAATGATGTTATTTTTGAGATTTTTGCCTTGTGAGATGAGACCTAATACTTAAGGATAGATTGATGGTCAAAAAATAATCAATATGAAAAATGTTGAATATTAATAATTTAATCTCCTAATTTTCTAGTTGTCTTGTTTAAACGAGTCCACTCAAAAAATTAAGTTTTACTCTTATCTTTAATTTTTTTCTTTATTTTAAAATTCTAGTGTAGTATTTAAAGAGCCTACATCGCAAGATTTTTGTAAAATGTGATATATAAAGTAAGGTGCATTTTATCTTGCATATAATTTTATATAAAAACATGAATAATGTTGAATTTTATTTTGGCAGCAGTAGTAGTTAGGCACTGGCAGCAATGGCAGCAGCGGCAGCACTGAAAGCACTGGAAGCACCGGAAGTGGTGGCAGCATCGGCAGCAGGCAGTGGCGGCATAGGCGGCAGAGGCGGCAGCAGCGGCAGAGGCGGCAGAGGTAGCAGCGGCAGCATCACCAGCAGCACTGGCCACACCAGTAGAGCAGCAGAGGCGGCAGTAGTGGCAGCTGCAGTAGCACCGGCAGCACCGGTAGCTATGGCAGCATCGCTAGCACTGGCAGCACTGTCAATAGCGGCATGGGAAGTGGCTGAGACAGGGGCTGAGGCTGCGGCAGCGACGGCAAGAGCAACAACAACTACAATAAATGTGGTATATCTGTACATATATAGTCAGTATATACGTACATATAATACTGTAGTATTGTATGTACATATATACTGAGTATATATGTACTAAGTATATATGTACTTATAATACTATAGTTTATAAGTACATATACTACAGTAATATATGTATAAGTGAAATGCTAGTATATATGTACATATTTACTACATTAATATATATTTATTAAAACATGATTTTTTTTATTTATTTTGAATTGGTTGAGTGAATTAAATTTCTTACAGATATGGTACAACATTGTTTTCCATACGAAGCTCATATAAGTGAAATGATTTTTCAACAGACATGACTTACCGTGACTTAGAGAGCTTTTTCGCAGCAGAAAGTTAGTGATTGGAGGAGCAGATGGAGAGAAAGCAATGCCAATGCATGGATAGATTATACTTTATGGACTATCGGTAGTTACTTTGATTAATAAGATGTAATATAATTTTGTTATTTTTTTGTTTAGTTGTTTAAAATATTGTATTAGAATAAGTTATTAAAAAAAAAATTTTTTGTTTAATTTAAAATTTTCATTTATTGTTCTATTTTATTCAATTTAATATAAAATTATTAAATTATTTAATTAAATTTTTGTTGAAACTATATGACAATCAACTTTAATCGTATTTTTTATGTCTATAATAAATGTTATTATATATATGTAAATATGCTTGTGTGTCTCCAAATTTTTTGGGTAGAGTTTTAGCCTATTATAGGTGTGTAAAGACCTATTTTCAGTAGTAGTAGTAGTAGTAGCGACATTGGTGGCAGCGGTGGTAGTGGCAACAGTGGGGGCTGTAGTGGTGGAAGTGGCGGTAGAAGTGGCTGCAACGGAAGCAGCGGCATGGCCGGAAGCAATGGTAGAGGCAGCAACGGCAGCAATGATGGTCGTGGCAGTAGCGGCGGCAACGACGGCAGCAGCGGCGGTGGCGACGACAGCAGTAGCGGTAGCGGCTGCAGTAGCGGCGGGAGTAGCAGCGGCATCAAAGGTAGTGTCGATGCCAGCAAATGGCAGTGTCGGTGGCAGTGGCGGCAGTAGAGGCAACGGTGGCAGCGGCGACAGTATGAGTGGTATTGGCAGCAACAATGGCTATGATAGTAGTGGCAGGAGCAGCAGCAAGAGCAGCAACAATAAATACAAATGAGGGTTATACATATTAATAAAGTCAATAAATATGTACATATTATCCTATAGTATTTTATATACATATATATTGAGTATATGAGTACTCAATTTATATATACACATAATACTATTGTTTTTATGCACATATACTATAGTAATATATGTACGAGTGAAATGCTAGTATAAAATTACATATATACTACAAGATTATATAAGTATAAAAACATAGTTTTTTTAATTTGACTGAGTGGTTTAAATTTTTGACAGATATGATACCACATTATTCCTCATACAAAGCTTTTATAAGTGATGAGATTTTTCGATAAATATTACGTGATGTGCCTCGGATAGCTTTGTCGTCGTAGAAAAATAATGATCCGAGGAGCATATGAAGAGAAAGCAATATCAATGAATGGATATATTATACTTTATGCACTGTCGGTAGATACATTGATGAATAAGATGAAATTAAAGTGTGTTATTTTATTGTTCAATTATGTAAAATATTGAATTAGAATAAGATATTAAATGATGTTATTTTTTATTTATTATAAATTATTTATAGTTTGAATTTGAATTCAATTTCTTAGAAAAATATTAAATTATTTAATTAAAAAATTTCAAAATAATATAAATTCTAAAATTAATTTTGAAAATAAAATAACTAGGGAAAAATCCCTAGTTAATTTAGCTAGGGAAATATTAAAATTAGCGATGGATTTTCACTCACTAAATTTATTTAGCTTGGGACTATATCCGTCTCTAAAATTTATAGACCAACACTTTAGCTAAGGAATTGTCTGTCGTTTTTTTAATTTACCAATGGAAAATCTGATTTATCTTGCTAATTTAGTGATGAAATTTATCTTTTTTAGCATGGGATTTTTCCGTCGCTAAATATTTTGCTAAGGAAACTTTCTGTCACTAAATTTTAGCAAGAAGCACTTTAGATAGGGAACAAATCTGTCGGTAATCCGTTGCTTTATCCCGTTTAGCGATGAAAAATGCCTATTTAGCTAGGGAACTATCCCTAGCTTTATGAGATTTTACTTGTAGTGCATTTTTTCTATATAAATATTTGTTTCTCTATTTATTTGTATGTGTGTGTGTGTGTGTGTGTGTGTGTATATATATATATATATATATATATTTGTCTATCTACCTATATGTCTATATGTCTATCTGTTTATTTGCAATTTGCAATTTGCAAATCTATCCATCTATTTGTCTATTTTGTCTTATGTCTATCTATCTAGCTATCTTTCAATCTACCTATCTATCTATTGATCTGCCTAACTGCATATCTGCCTATTTGTGTGGGTGGTGTGTTATATATTATATATATATATATATATCTTTCAATCCTTCTATCTATCTATCTACCTATGTGTATATGTACCTATTTATCTTTCTTTCTTTCGTGTTTCTATATCTAACTATCTTTATATTTATCCTTCTATCTCTCTGCCTATCTGTCTATCAATATATCTATATTTTATCTATCTATATGTATGTCTATCTATCTATTAATCAATCTATCTATATGTCTATCTATCTTTTTGACTATCTATCTATCTGTCTATATGTCAATCTATCAATCTGTCTATCTGTTAATATAACTATTTATCTATTTGTCTCTCTGTCTAAATGCCTATCTTTATATTTTTCTATTTGTATATCTATCTATCTATGTATTATATGTTTTATTATCTATCAATCTATCGATCTCTCTTTTTGTCACTAAGTCTATATATCTATTTATCTATCTATCTATCTATCTACATATCTGGCTATCAACTAATCTACCTATCTACTTTTCTATCTATCTATCTATCTATCAATTTATCCATCTATATATCTATCTATATATTTATGTGTCTATCTGTATATCTATCTATCTGTCTATCTACCAATCTATCTATCTATTTGACTATCTATCTATGTGTCTATCTGTCTATCTATCTATCTATCGATTGATATATCTATATGTCTATCAGTCAATCTTCCAATCTGATAATCTATCTATCTTTCTATCTATCTGGCTGTCTATTTGTATTTGTGTCTATCTATCAATCTATCTATCTATCTATCTATCAATATATTTATATATCTATGTATATGTCTATCTATTTCTCTCTATCAGTCTATCTCTCGATATGTCTATCGATCTTTCTATGAATATGTCAATTTGTATATTTGTCAATCTATCAATCTATTATCTTTTCATTCTATTTATCTATTTAATTATCTTTTTATCAATTAGTCAATCTGTCTATCTATATATCTGTCTGTCTATTTATCTATCTTTCTATATATCTATCAATTTGCCTATCTGTCCATCTGTCTATCTATATATCGATCTATCTATCTATACATCTATCTGTCTATCTATCTATTTGTCATTCTATCTATCTGTCTATTTTTCTATATGTCTATCTGACTATCTATCTGTCTATCTATTTTTGTTAAACTATTTATATGTCTATCTTTCAATCAATCTATCTGTCTATCTATCTATTGATCTATTTGTCTATCTGTCTATCTATCTATCTATCAATCCTCATCAAAGTATCGATCTATCTATCTATCTATATATCAAGTTTATCATTAAATCTTTCTATATGACTATCTATCTATCTATCTATCTATCTATATATATGCCTATATGACTATATGTGTAATTATCTATCTATCTATCTATCTCTCTATCTTTCTTTCTTTCAATCTATATGTCGATCTATCTATCTATCTATCTTCTATGAATCTAACAATTTTCCAATCTATCAATTTATAATAAATCTATCTATCTAATTATATATCTGTTAATTAGTAATTCTGTCTATCTATCAATATGTCTAATGTTTATCTTTGTATATGTCTATCTGTAAATCTATCTATTTGTCATTTTGACTATCTATATATCTGTCCATCTGTCTATCTATCTATCTATCTGTTTATCTATCTATCTTCATCTATCTATCTATATCTTTGTCTATGTATCTCTCTATATCTATCTTTCTATCTATTTATTTGTGTATTTGCAAATTTTTGTATATGTCTATCTGTCTATCTTTCAATCTATCTATCTATCTATATATGTGTCTATAATTGTCTATCTATCTATCTTTTTATCTATCTATATATTTTTGCCTATCTATTTATCTATATATCTGTCTATCTCTATATCTTTTCTTTCTATCTATCTGGCTATCTAACTATATGTCTATCTATCTATCTATCTATAATCTTATATATATATGTATATCTATCTATTATTTTATATCTATATATGACTATCTGTCTAACTCTATCTATCTATTTATCTTCTATCTATCTATCTTTCTATCTATCTACCTATCTGCTAAATGGTTATCTGGCAATCTATCTATCTATATAATCTATCTATCTATC
>JAREIK010003578.1:0-21821 GCA_029783825.1 Sapria himalayana | reverse complement strand
TTTATCTATCTATCTATTTATATAGCTGCCTATCTATCTATCTATTTATCTATCTTTCTATATGTCTATCTGTCTATCTATCTAGCAATCTATTTATAACTATATATCTCTATCTATTTATCTATCTATATGTCTATCTATTTATCTGTCTATATGTCTATCTGTCTGTCGATCAATCAATCTATCCATTTATATATGTATATGTATATATATATATATATCGATCTATCTGTCTATCTACCAATATGCCTAATTATTTATCTGTCTATATGTCTGTGTCTATCTGCCTATCTATTTATTTGTCTAACTGTCTATCTATCTATCTATCTATCTATATCTTTATCTGTCTATATGTTAATATCTATCTAACCCTATATATATATTGTTATTTATATGTCTATCTAACTATATATCTATCTATGTATCAAAGTATCTATCTTTTTGTCTATCTATATATATGTCTATCATTCTATATATATATATATATATCTATCTATCTATCTCTATCTATCATTCTCTCTATCTATTTTTCTATCTATCTATTTGTTTATCTATCTATCTATATATTTGTTTATATGTCTATTTTCCTATCTACCTATTTGTATTTGTGTCTATATGTCTATATGTCTATATGTCTATTTTTATATCTGTATATCTATCTATCTTTCTATATGTGTAACTATCTATTTGCATATATATCTCTCTGTCTACATAACTAACTATATATTTGTCTATCTATCCTTCTGTATATATGTCTATCTATCTATTCGTCTATTTCTGTATGTCTATTTGTATATCAGTCTATATGTTTATCTTCTTATATACCTATATTTTCTAAAGATCTATATTTCTATGAGTCTATTTGTCTATTTATTTATTTTCTATTTGTCCTATATATCTATCTGTCTATCTGTCTATTTGTCTATCTATCGATTTGTCTATCTATTTGTCTATCTGTGAATATATTTATCTATATATCTATCTGTCTATTTGTCAATCTATCTTTTTATCTATTTATTTGTGTATATGTCTATTTATTTATCTATAGATCTTTCTATCTATCTTTCTATCTATCTATCTATCTATCTATTTGTCTAAATATCTATCAGTTTATTTATTTATTGATTTATCTCTTTATCTATCTATTTGTTCATTTGTCTATATACCTATATGTCAATCAATATATCTATCTATTTGTCTATTTGTATCTCTAACTTTCTCACTAAATGACTATCTACCTGTGTCTATTCTTTATCTGCCTATCTGCTGCCTACATATCTATCTGTCTATCTGTCTACCTACCTATCTATCTGTCTATCTATATGTCTATATGTCTGTATATCAATCAATAAATCTCTCTATCTATATATCTATTTGTCTATCTATTTATCGATAGATCTATTTATCTATCTATCTATCTAAAGATATGTCTTTCTATTTGTCTATCTGTCTATTTGTCTATTGTCTGGCTATTTATATGTATATCTATGTAACTATTTGTCTGTCTATCTATCTATCTATCTACCTATCTATCTGTCTATTTATCTATATGTATACCTACCTATCTATTTATCTATCTATCTTTCTATATGCCTATATATGTCTATATGTTTATATGTCTATATGTCAATCTGTCTATCTATCGATCTATTGATGTATCTATCTATCTATTTTTTATTTGTATATCTATCTATATATCTATCTATCTATCTATGTGTTTTTCTTTCTATTTGTATTTTGTCTATCTATCTATCGATCTATATGTCTATTTGTATAGCGATCTATCTGTCTATATGTATCTTTCTATCTCTCTATCTATTTATTTTATATTTTAGTCTATCTATCTATCTGTATATCAATATATCTTTCTATCAATCAAACTATTTGTATATAAGTTTATATGTCTATATATCTATGTGTCTATTTGTATATCCATCTATTTGTAATACTGTTAATTTGTCTATCTTTACATCTTTTTGTCTGTTTATCTATATATCTGTCTATCTATCCAACTATTTATCTTTCTATCTGTCAATTTGTATATTTGTCTATCTTTCTATCTATCTATTAGTCTATATGTATATATGTAAATCTAACTATCAGTCTATTAGTCTATCTATCTATTTATCATTCTATCTATCTATTTGTCTATCTATATATCTGTGTATCTATCTATTTACTTATTTATCTATATATCTATCTATCTATCTATTTGTCTATCTGTTTATCTATATATCTGTCTTTCTATCTATCTACATATTTGCCTACATGTCTATCAATCTATATCTCTATATGTATAACTATCAATCTGTCTATCTCATTATCAGCCTATCTATTTATATGTCTATTATCTACATGTCTATCTGTCTTTGTGTGTATCTATCAATCTGTCTTTTTGTCTAATTATCTAGTTTTTTATCTATCTATTTGTCTATTTGTATGTCAATATGTCTATCTATATTTCTATCTATCTGTCTATCTATCTATCTTTTTATCTATCTGTCTAACTGTCTATCTATATTATGTCTATCTATCTATGAATTTATCTATATTTATATCTGTCTATTTGTTCATCTATCTATCTATCTATCTAACTATCTGTGTTTCTTTCAATCTTTCTATCTATCTTTGGTTTATTAGTCTATCTGTCTATCTATATATCTATATGTCAATCAGTCTGTCTATCTGTCTATTTTCCAATTTGTCTTTCAATTTATCAATCTATTTCTTTACCTGTCTATCGATTTATCTTTCTATCTAACTATCTATCTATTTGTATATTTATTTATCTATCTATCTATCTATATATTTGGATATCTTTATATCTATCTATCTAACTATCAGTCTATTTATCTATCTTTCTATATGTTTATCTATTTATATATTTACCTATCTGTATTTTTGTCTTTCTTTATGTCTATCTGTCTAATTATATATCTGTCTACATTTCTATATGTCTATATATCTATTTTTCTATCTGTCTATCTGATTATCTATTTATATGTCTATGTAACTATCTATCTCTTTATCTACCTATTTGCCTATCTTTCTATCTTTTTATCAATTTATGTCTTTATATCTTTTAGGCTATCTGTTTATATGTCTATCTATCAAATTTTCTATCTATGTATCTATCTATCGATCTTTCTATCTATATATTTACCTGTCTACTTGTCTATCTATTTATCTGTCTATCTAATTATATGTCTATATGTCTATCTACATATATATATATTTGTCAAATTATCTATCAGTCTATCTATAAATCTATTTATATGTCTATGTATCTATATATGTTAATGTATATATGTTTATCTATCTAAATTTCTAACTATCTATTTATCTAACTATTATCTGTCTATTTTTTTATATATCTATTTTTTATAACTACTTAAATACATACATACATATATATATATATATATATATATATATTTGTTTATCTTTCAATCTATTAATCTATATATCTAAATATCTATCTATTTAACTAACTATCTAAATGTCTATCTGTTAATCTGTCTATCTGTATATTTATCTATCTATCTATGTGTCTACCTATCTATCTATTTATATGTCTATTAGTCTATATGTATATCTATCTATATATCTATCATTCTATTTATCTATTTGTCTATCTATATATCTGTTTATATATCTAACTATCTATTTAGCTATTTGTCTATCTCTATATATTTCTATATGTTTATAAGTCTATTAGTCCATCTATCTATCTATCTATATATATGTTAATTTTTCTATCTGTCTATCTGACAATTTATATATCTAAAGGTCTTTGTCTATTTGTCTTTCTATATATCTATCTATCTATCTATCATTCTATATGTTTATATATCTAACTGTCTATCTATCTATTTATCAATCTGTATATCTATCTATTTTCCTATCTATCTATCTATCTTTCTAATTACATATCTTTATATTAAAACTATATATATATATATCTCTCTATTTGTCTATCATTCTATCTATCTATCTCTCTATCTATATATCTATCTATCTTTCTATCTACCTATCTAGCTATATAGCTATATGTTTATCTATATATTTGTTTATCTATAAATCTGTATATCTATCTTTCTATAAATCTATCTATTTAATTGCCTATCTATAAATCTATCTATCTATTTATCTATCAATGTGTCTATCTATCAATATCTTTTTCTGTCTATCTATCTATTTATCATTCTATCTATCTATCTGTGTATTTATATATATGTTTATCTATTTATATGTATATCTATCTATTTGTCTATCTCCTTATCTATCTATCTGTCTATATGTCTATCTGTCTATCTGTTAATCTAACTATCGATCTATCTGTCTATATGTCTATCTATCTATATACCTATCTGTCAATCAATCTATCTATCTATCAATTTTTGTATCTATGTATCTGCCTTTCTATCTATATTTTTATCTGTCTCTGTGTCTATCTATCTGTATGTCTATCTATTTATTTATCTATCTCTCTGTCTATCTATATGTCTATCTATCTATCTATAAATTTGTCTTTATGTCAATCAATCTATATGTATGTGTGTATGTCTCTATGTCTATCTATATAATAGTCAATCTATCTATCTATCTATTTGTGTGTGTGTGTGTGTGTATATATCTGTCTATCTTTCCATCTATCTATCAATTTATCTAACTATCTATCGATATATCTATCTATCTGTCTGTCTGTCTATCTGTCTATCTATATATCTATTTATCTATGTATCTGTCTATCTATCTATCTATCTATTTATACGTTATCTATCTATCTATTTATCTATCTGTCTATTTTATATCTATTTATTTTCTATATATATATATATGTCTATATGTCTATATGTCTATCAGTCTATATGTATATCTATATATTTGTCTATATGTATATCTATTTAAATGTCTATTTGTCTACCTATCTATATGTTTATCTATCTATCTATTTATTTTTCAGTTTGTCTATCTATCTATCTATTTATCTATCTATCAATCTATTTGTCTATTTTTATATCTATTTGTTTTTTATCTCTCTATCTGTATATCTATCTATATGTATATTTGTCTTTATGTCTATGTATTTATCTATCTATATGTATATTTGTATATATGTCTATTTGTCTACCTATCTAGTTGTTTATCTATATATCTATTTTTTAATTATCTATATGTCTATATAACAATTTGTGTATCTATCTATTTGTCTATCTTTCTTTATATATATCTATTTATCTAACTATATAAATATATATATGTTTATCTGTCTATATGTTTATCTGTCTATATTTCTTCTATATATCAATCTATCTGTCTATCTGTATATATGTCTATGTCTATCTATCTATCTATTGGTTTATCTATATCTATCTATCTGTCTATCTATCTATCTATCAAGCTATCTATCTGTCTATCTATCTATCTTTATATCTATCTATATGACTAACTATTTAAGTTTATATCTATCTAGTTGTCTATATGAATATCTGTATATCTATCTATCCATCTATCTGTATATATATCTATTTGTTTATATGTCTATCTTCTATCTATCTATTTATCTATCTAACTGTAAATTTGACTTTCTGTCTATTTCTTTATATGTATATTTTTTATCTGTCTATGTATCTATTTGTCTATCTATTATTTGTCTATCTGTCTATATATATACATGTCTATCTGTCTATATGTATATCTATCTATCTGTTAATCTGTCTATCTGACTATCTGTATATCTATCTATCAATCTATCTACCTGTCTATCTGCCTATCTGTCTATGTGTCTATAAGTCTATATGTCTATATATCAATATGTCAATATGTCTATTAGCCTATTTGTCTATCTTTCTATATATCTATCTGTCTATCTTTCTATATGTCTATCTCTCTAGCTGTCTATCTATGGATCTATCTATCTGTCTATCAGTATATTTGTTTATATTTCTATCACCCTATCTATCTATTTGTCTATCTATCCCTCAATCTATCCATAAATCTATCGATATGTCTATGTATCTATCTATGTGAATGTCTTTATGTTTATATGTCTAACTTTCTATCTATCGATCTATTTATCTATCTACTTATCTATTTATTTTTCTATCTATCTATCTTTCTAACTACATATATATATCTCTCTTTTATCTATCTATCTTTTTTATCTATCTTTTTATCTATCTATCTTTCGATCTATATTTATATCTATCCATCTGCCTATCAATCTATCTAACTATATGTCTATCAATATATTTGTTTATCTTTCAATATGTTAAATCTATCTATCTATCTATCTATCAGTCTATTTATCTATCTATCTAAATGTCTATCGGTCAAACTATCTTTCTATCTATTTGAATATATGTCTATCTAGATATCTATTTATCTATTTATTTTTTATATGTTTATCTATCTATCTATCTATCTATATATCTTTTTATCTATCAAAATATCTATCTATCTATTTGTGTATCTCCGTATCTATTTATAAGTCTATAAGTCTATTTTCCAATCTATCTATCGATCTATCGATCTATTTATATGTCTATTTGTCTATTTGAATATATGTCTATCTATCTATTTAGATGCCTATTTGTCTATTTTTCTTTCTGTATATTTCTCTATCTGTCTATCTTTCTATATGGTTATCTATCTAACTATCTATCTATCGATTTATCTATCTGTATTTCTATATATTTTTCTTTCTATCTATCTTTCTAACTACATATATATATATATATATATATATATCTATCTATCTATTTATTTATCATTCTATCTATCTATTTTTTATTTATATATCTATCTTTATACCTACCTAACTAGCTATCTAGCTATTTGTTTATCTATATATTTGTTTGTCCATCAATATGTCAATTTTCTATCTATCTATCTATCTATAAATCTATCAATCTAAATGTCTAACTATCAATATATCTATTTTTTATCTATCTATGTGTCTATCTATCTATCTATATATTTGTCTATCTCTCTATCTATATTATATATCTATCTATTTACTTATCATTCTATCTATCTATCTGTGTATCTATATATCTGTTTATCTATTTATATGTCTATCAATCTATTTGTCTATCTCGCTATCTATTTATCTATCTATTAGTCTATTTGTCTATCTCTCAATCTGTGTATCTTTCTATCAATCTATATGGCTATCTATCTATATATTTATCTATTAATCTTCTATCTCCCTATCCATTTATCTATCTATAAGTCTATTTGTCTATCTCTCAATCTGTGTATCTTTCTATCAATCTATCTGGCTATCTATCTATATATTTATCTATTAATCTATCCATCTATCTATCTTTCTATATATCCATCTATTTATTGATTGATCTATATATTTGTCTATATGTCTATCTATCTATTTGTATATCTAACAATCTATCGATCTATTTATTTGTCTTTCTTTCTACATGCCTTTCTATCAATTTGTCTATCTATCTATCTATCTATATATCTGTCTATCTATTATCTATCTATCTATTTGTCTGTCTATTTGTCTATCTATCTATTTGTTTATCTGTATATTTTTTTTGTATATCTGTCTATCTGTCTATATATCTATCTATCTGTCTGTCTGTCTGTCTATTTTTCTATCTTTCTATCTGTCTATCTATATCTCTCTATAAATCTTTATATTTTTCTATCAGTCTATCTTTCTATTTGTCTTCAGTCTATCTCTCAATCTATCTATCTATCTATCAATGTTCTACGTGTCTATCTGTCTATCTATCTATCATTGTATAGGTCTATCTATCTATCTGGCAATCTTTATATTTGTCTATCTGTCTATTTATCTATCTATCCATCAACATATATATCTATCTCTCTATAAGTCTATATGTATATATGTTTATCTATCTATTTGTGTATCTATCTATCTGTCAATTTGTCTATCTGTCAATCTGCTTATAAGTCAATAAACCTATCTATCTATGTATCTATCTGCCTATTAGTCTATTAGTCTATCTATTTATCTATTTATCTATGTGTCTATTTGTCTATTTGTCAATTTGTCTATATATCTTTATATGTATCTGCCTATCAGTCTATCTATTTATTTGTCTATCTATCTATTAGTCAATCAATCTATTTGTCTATCTGTCATCTATCTATCTCGCTATCTGTCTATTTGACTATTTTTATATCTACCTATATGGATGTCTCTCTATCTATCTGTTTATCTATCTATTTCACTATTTATCTATATGTCTATCTATTTATCTTACTATCTGTATATATGTCTTTCTATCTATATGTATATCTTTCTATCTACCTATCTATCTATCTAACTGTCTGTTTGTCTATCTTTTTATCTATATATCTATCTGTCTGTATATTTATCTATCTATGTATCTTTCTATGTGTTTATCAGTCTTTCTATCTATTTGTATATTTGTTTATCTATCTATATGTCTAACTAACTAACTAACTATCTATATATCTATCTGCCAATCTTTCTATCTATATATTTATTGGTATATCTTTTTATCCGTCTATTTATCTATATTACTATATTTATATCTATTTATATGTCAATCTGTCAATTTTTCTATCTGTCTATCTATCTATCTATTTGTCTATTGATCTGTTGATTTGTCTATCTGTCTATTTGTCTATATGTCTATTTGTATGTCTCTCTATTTGTCTATCTTTCTATATATCTATCTATCTTATGTCTATCTGTATGTATATATATATATGTCTATCTGTGTATCTATCTATCTATCTATCTGTCTATCTGTCTATCTATCTATTTGTCTATCTGTCTATCTGTCTATCTATCTGGTTATCTAGGTATATGACTATTTGCCTATCTAAATATTTTCCTATCTTCCTATCAGCATTTCTACCTATCTGCATATCTGTCTATTTGTCTCTGGATAAATCTATCAATCTGTCAATCTATAAATCTATCATTCTGTTAATCTGTCAATCTGTCAATTTATCAATTGATCTATCTATATATATTTCTATCTATATGTCTATATGTCTGTCTATCTAACTGTCTATATGTAAAACTTTCAATCTGTCTATAGTATAATATATTTATCTATCTATCTGTATATCTATCGATTTGTCTATTTATCTAGCTATCTTTCAATATATCTATCAATCTGGCTATTTATCTATTTGTCTATCTAGCTATATGTCTATCTATCTATCAGTCTATCTGTCAATATGTCAATTTTTTTATCTGGCTCTCTATGTATCTGTCTATTTGTCTATCTGCCAAACTATCTATCTATATATCTATCTATCTATCTATTTTACTTTCTATCTATCCATGTATATGTATATATGTCTATCTGTGTGTGTGTGTATATATATATATATATCTATCTATCTATTTTTCTATCTATCTGTCTATTTGTCTATCTATCTATCTTTCTATCTATTTGTCTATTTGTCTGTCTATCTTTCTATATATCTATATATATATATATATCTGTCTCTTCTCTTTGACTATTTGTCTATCTGTCTTTCTGTCTATTTGTTTATCTGTCTATAGAACTATCATTCTAACTCTCTATCTATCTATCTGGCTGTCTGTCTGTCTATCTGTCTTTCTCTCTCTATCTTTTTATCTATCTGTCTGTCTATCTATCTATCTATCTGAGTATCTTTCTATCTATTTATCAGTCTGTCTATCTATCTATTTATATGTGTATCTCTCTATCTATCTATAAATCTGTCTATATGTTTGTCTATCTATTTATCTATGTATATATTTATTTGACTATCTGTATAACTATCTATCTATCTATTTATCTGAGTATCTATCTATCTATCTTTTATCTGTCTATCTATCTAACTAAAAATTAATCAATCTATCTATTTGTCTATCTGTCTATTTGGTTATATGTTAATCTATCTATCTATTTTTTTGTCTATCTATCTATTTTTTTAAAGGTGTTTATTTATTAATAGCCCTCTCTTTTGGCAGAGGAATACTATTTTTACAAACTAGAATCTACCCTTTATCCCTCTTACACCCATGTCGAAATCCTAACTAATTTGAAGATAGCATAAGTGCAATCTAGTCAAAGCCTCTGTATGAGGACATTTATTGCACATGCATCCCTATACTACAATCTTGAAGCTGCTTTCTTGTATTTGTTCATTTCGCTGTAGACATGTATCTTACCTTTGCTCTGTGTAGCTCTTTAATGCTCCTTTCATTCACTAACTCCTTAATTGAAAATTAGATCTCTCTCCTTTGCTCCTCCTTGTTTGGCTTTAGTGATTAAACTATTTCCTGCAACCAAAACCACATTCCAACATAGCATATTTTCTTACATGTATACCTGAAATTTGCTGCTGATTTTCACTGGCTTTTAACTCCTCTTAACTTTTTCAGCTTCTTTTTAATTCGATTCCTCTTGAACAAGTTGAGTTGATGATCAGATCATTGAGAATCTTCGGTCCATCTTCTAGCTTATCTGGAATTTTTTGGAGTTTCTAGAATTTCCAGCTTTGAGAGGGCAGCAGCTCCTATTCTAAACACCCACCTCCTAATACTCTTTTCTAAAATGTGTTTCCTTCTTTTTTCCTTTGAAGGATACCTTTCCACCTTGTTGCCCATATTCTGTTGAATCTTCCCTATTCTATCTATCCTGTTCCTTGACCCTCTTTGTTTAACAAAATAGCTTTAGATTCACATCTTGAGAGCCCATTCCAAGTGAGTTTGCAGCATCCTTATATTTCTTTCATATAGTAACAGGACTATCTCCCGCTTTGCCAATTTCTTTCTACCCTGTTGCCCATTCTGTCCACGCATTGCAGCATCCTCTGTACCGACCTCCTGGACTAGACACTTAACTCTCCTAGGACCTTTTACTAATACCACACATGATTCTGAAACTTTCAGACTTCTAACCCTTACAACATAATTAAACGCTGTTAAGAATTAAAACATGACTTGACTCTTGCTAGTTACAGACTCTTGCTGGAAAAACATAACACATGACAGATTTACAGTCTCAAAAAAACATAACACATGACCAACTTTTACAGACACTTATCCGTTACACACTACGATTAATTCCAAGGAATATGATTTGATTGCCCCTTTAATGCTTTCCTGCAAACAAAACCAGAAAACATACCAAAGAGACAGAAAATTCCAGCCCTTACCTTTACATTCCCTTATCTTTGGCTTGTGAGGTGATGCTTGCAGTTTCTGCAAAGGAATATTACAACAGCTACCTTTTCTGGTGGTTTCTTCGCTGTTAATCTGCATAAACAGATTCCTCTGCCAAGAAGCTACCACAATTTTATACTTATCCTATTCTGTTTTCCATATTCTATCTTTCTATTATTTTAATTTTCTGATTCCCCTTCACAGGAGCTACTGGATTTTATATTCTATTTTTTTTAATGTTACCCTTACTAAGTCTTAAGTAAGGGAAGGCCTTCCTATCCAGTTTCGCTATTCCTTTTACTTTTTCTGGCATCGAAACCTCATCAAATTCTTTGTCTCCTCTTATCGAACCTAACCTTGCAAGACTATCCGCCAAAGTATTAGCTTCTCTATATATGTGTAAGATTGTTGCGTTAAGCATTTTAATGAGGTTCAAAATAATTTCTATTTCATCCTCATACCTCCAAAGAGTTTTTTTCCACTTACTAACTCTACCAAAAGCATTGAGTCCACTTGAATTTGTATATTTTCTAAGGCTAATTTTTTACAGACATTTAAACCTATCTTCAAAGCTTTTATCTCCGAGTGGAGGGCTGAGAATGCTACTGTAACCGATGTAAATGCTTTTATCACATACCCATTTGAGTCCCTTATTGCCCCTCCTCCACCTGCTATACCAGTGTCCCTATTGAAGCTACCATCCGTGTTTAATGATATTTTACCTTTCGGAGGCCTATTCCAACTTATACTTTTTACCCATCCCTGTTTCGTATTTGTAATAGCGAGGCCCCAAAACATTCCAGCTCCCTTATTTAAGCAAGAACCATCAACTTTTATAGGGTTTATGCTTGATATATTTCTGATTTCTTTAATTATATCTTTAATGATTTCATTTGAATTCATACTTATGCCATCAAATTTACTATTATTACGAGCTTTCCATAGGCACCATATTGCTATATGAGGTAGATTATGGGTTAACCAGTTTTTAATGTAATTACTAGGGTTTAGGTTATCCCAACTCTTAATTCTATCAATTATTTAGTCTTCTTTTTTACTTATTTGTAACTGATCTCCTAATTCCCTCTAGACTGCTACAGATATTATTCCACTTGAGAGAAGATGATCTGTTGATTCTTCATCTGTATAGCAACATTCACATCTGGATGCCATTTTAACACCTTTTCTTTTCACATTAATGTCCACTGGCAGTGCATTTACCAGAACTTTCCATGCCAGCGAGCATATTTTCAGTGGAATACCTGCTCTCCATGCCCATTTAAATAATGACTGCACTGGTTTTTTTTTCTTATCAATTCTTTTGCTGACTTTAACGTAAAATTACCTTGTGGATTAAGGGTCTATTTCCATCCCGATTTATTCAATAATGAGTGAGCATCTACTATTTCCTTTTGTTTTTCCAATGCTCTCCAGCTATTTGATTTTTTATTAACTCGATTATGTTCTTGTTCTAGATATTTTGCTCGCATGTATTTTGCCCAGAGGGAATCATTTTCTTTTATCCTCCACCATCCTTTACAGTCCCAAGCAGCCACAATATCCTGTAAGTTAATGATACCTAAACCTGCTTCCGCCTTAGGATAACAAATGGCTTTCCAATTTTTCCAGTGAATTTTCTGCTTTCCGTTTTTTTTGCCCCATAAAAAGTTTGACATTTCCATCTCTAGTTTATTTGTAAATTTTTAGGTGGGTGTATGACTGATATAATATGTACCAGTGTACTCTGAAGGACATGGGAGATTAATGTAATTCTCCCCCCAAAACCTAATAACTCTACTTTCCAACCTGCTATTTTCTTTCTCATTTTGTCTAGTAAGAGAGTTAGATAATTTCTTTTCAGCCTTCCTTCATATATAGGACAACCTAAATATACTAAAGCATCTTTTTTATGTTTAAATCCCGTTATGTTTTTAATTTTTTTACCACTTTTTCGGAAGCTTTTTTTCCTAACATAAATTGACTTTTATCTTTATTAAGGGCTTGTCCTGTTTCCCTCTCAAATAATTGTAGAAGGTCCATCAGGTTTTTCAATGAAGCTTTATTCGCATTTGTGAAAATGATGATATCATCTGCATAAGCTAAGCAACTAATTCTCGGAGTGTTTTTTGGCTGTCTAAAGGGGATTATTTTTCCCTCTGACATTCTTTTATTTAAATTAACGATTAATAATTCCAGGTGCATATCAAACAATAAAGGCGATAATGGATCCCCATGTCTCAAACTGCGTCTAGGTTTAAATTCCTCTCCTTCCATTCCATTTACAATAATTCTAACCCAGACGCTTGTTACACATCTATATATTAAGTCAATACATGTTTCAGAAAAACCAAATTTTCTCATGACAAAACATAATGTATGCCATTCCACTCTATCAAATGCCTTAGATAAATCTAGCTTAACTACTAAGTTACTTCCTCTTGTTTTATATGCTATTTCTTTCATCATTTCTGATGCTAATCTAATATTTTCAATCATTAATCTATTCTTAACAAATCCTGTTTGTTCCTGTGATATTATAAATGGTAAAATATTACTAAGTCTGTTTTGGATAATTTTAGCAAGGATCTTATAAATTGCATTACATAAACTTATAGGCCTAAAATCCTCACATTTTAGAGGTGATTCTTTTTTGGGAATTAGCACTATGAAAGAATTCGCCCATGCCTTAGGAATATCCGCGCCTACGAAAAAACTAGCGAGTGCAGGAACCAAATCATTTTTGATTATGAGCCAGTTTAGCTGAAAGAAATAATTATTCCAACCGTCTGGCCCTGCTGCACTATCCTTATCCAGATCAAACACTGCCTTTTTAATCTCTTCTTCCTCCGGGATCTTCTCCATCATTTGGTTTTGTTCTAGTGAGATGACTGTGTTAATCCCCTCCATTAATGAATTTCCTTCTTGGGGGGCCTGTCCACATAGATGGCTTTTAAAAAATTCCTCAAAGAGGGATCCAATCTGTTTGTCTTCTTCAACCCATTTTCCTTCATTATTTTTAATTCCCTTAATTTTATTTTTTTGAGCCTTTATCTTACACATATTGTGAAAAAACTTAGTGTTTCTATCTCCGTCTTTCAACCATTTAATTTTAGAACACTGTTTCCAGTATACTTCCTCCATATGCAACTTAAGCCTCAAGTCCCCTTTAGCCTTATTTAGTTCCTGTCTCTTTACCTCTGTATTATTATCATCGTATTCTAATTCCAATTTTCCTACTTTCTCCTCTTCTAGCTTTATTATTTGATTTAGATTTCCGAAGACTTCTTTATTCCATATTTTTAGACATTTTTTTAATCTATGAAGCTTAACCATTAATGCTTGCATCGGTTTCCCCTTTGCTGGCTCCATCCAGGAGTCAGTTACCAGTTTTCCGAAGCCAGCATGTTTTTCCCACATATTCTGAAATTTAAAGTTACCTGATGCTCGGTAATTCTTATATATTGTAATAAGCAGTGGGCAATGATCCGAACAGGTTCTATTCAGATGTCTTAGCCCTGTAACCCCATGCAAAGCTACCCACTTAGCATTACACAGTACTCTATCCAGTCTAGCCCAAATTGTGCTTCTTTTACTCCTATTGTTACACCAAGTGTAACTTGAACCTGTGAAATCAATTTCCATTAATTTCGAGTTTGAGATCGCCTCATTAAATTGTGTGATTGCTATTGGATCTGGGGATTTACCTCCTTTCTTTTCTTGATTGCTCCTGATTATATTAAAATCACCTCCTATGATCCAGGGCTGCATTCCTTGATGCAATGTTTTGCATTTCCTCCCACAGTGCTAACCTTGATTTTTTATCATTTTTAGCATATACCACCGATATTATTTCATCTGTTTCTTTATTTATTTTAAAGTGTACTACCTGTTCTGTATCTTTTAATATTTCAATGTCCAAATAATTTTGCCACATTATCCAGAGTTTACTATTTATATTAGCATATGCATTGTTAAATCCTAGTTTTTGGCTATAGGTGATTAATTGATCCTTCTGGACCATAGGTTCAGCGATGATTACAAGAGAAATTTTATGAGTTTTTATTAAATGTTTTAACCTATTTATCGAAGGATTATTAGCAACCCCTCTTATGTTCCAATAAAGGCATTTATCCATTAATTCCTAACTTAGTTTGGGATCTAGTTGTATACTTAGTTTCATATTTTATGTTTAATTGTTTTTTCTTATTCCTTGGGGTTTTAATTTCATCCGAGTTTAATTTTATTTTTCCATAATAATTGTCATGCCACCCAAGCTGCATTGCCATTATTTTTATGGCTTCTTTGGCTTGGGTTTTAGTGAGCCTTGTCCAATCTTCCTCATAAATGTCCATATCATCCTTCACCTTTTCTATATAGTAAGCATGTTCCTCTTCTTCCTTACCTTAACGAAGGACAACTGAAAACCTCAGCATCTTCTTCTGGAAAATCCAAGAGGTCATCCTCTATCCAGTTATAATCTTCCAATTGTTCTTTTAAAATTATCCTGGTTTTAATTTTCTGGTTCCTCTTCTTTCTACCTTTCACCTCCTCCCATTTTTCCCCCTCTCCTAGCTTATCTCCTTCCTCCATACATCCGTCATGATTTACCCTGTTACTAGTCTCTCCTTCTCCTAACAACTTACTCACTTTCTCTCTCATAAGCTCCCCTTCTACTTCCAGTAAATCTGCTTCAGTTTCTGGTTTTTCTCCAGCCCCTCCCTCCTTCCTAATCCATCTTTCCACCATTCTTTTTCTACCTTCTAACCCTTGCACATTTTCTTTCTGTTCTATACCCATCTTACACACCCCCGATTCATGCCCAATTCTCTTACATTTTATGCAATAAACAGGCTGATTTTCGGGAATAACAGGTTGCCAGAACCCATTATTCTGTTCATCGTCTCCATTGCCAATCCAGATCAAATTAGGTGGCTGAGTGAGCAGGTTGCACTCAACACACACACGCGCCTTGCTTAGCCTTGTCATAGAAACAGTGGCTTCATCCGAATTATAGGTTTACCCAGACAAGAAGAGATTGTATAGAGAGCTTGTGGATTAAACAAATATAAGGGGAGATTCGGTAAGGAAAACCATACCGGGGCTAAAGGTGCCTCCTCCAGTGGACTGAACTCCTTCGTCCACCTCAAGACACGCATAGGAAAGCCGTTAACTTGCCATAGACCTCTATGCCATAAGCGGTAGAAGTCTTCAATCGTAAAGCACTGCAGGAATACGTGCTTCGCATCGTAGTCGGCTAGCTTTACCCATTCCCGTAAGCTTTAGCGAGGAGATAAACTGTTGTATTTCCTTCGGGCGAAGGCCTTCCATGCGAAAACTTACCAATAAGCATATATTCAAAGGGCTCCATGAATTTGCGCATCTCCTCTGTTGAAAAAACAATCGCGGGACTCCCGTGTTTGTTACCGAAGCAGCATACAGGAGGCGTGGGCTCTCTTAAAATCGATGCAAACGACCTATTGTTTTGTACTAAGTCTTTTTGCTCCATATTTAGCTTGAGAGGAGCTTGAATCGGGCAGCAATGGCTGTATAAACAAGGGCAGTTTCACTCAGCAAATCGCACAAAATAGCAGTTTCACATAATATTATATCGAGCAACAATTCACAGAGCAATTTACACAAAGATTCACACAACTGTTTACATAACAATTCACCAAAGATAATCCCGAGAGATAATCGCAAGGGAAAATCACGAAAGTTCAGAATTGCTTAGGTATCGCGAAAGAAATCGCTTAGGTATCGCGAGAGAAATCGCTTAGGTATCGCGAGAGAAATATTTCTATCGCGAGAGAAATATTCAGTCTATCTATCTATTTATATGTCTATTTGTTTATATATCTATCTTTCTATCTATGTATCTATCTTTCTATATATCTATCTATATGTCTTTCTATCAATCTGTGTATATGTCTAACTATCTATTTATCTATATGTCTATCTACCTATCTATCTGTCTATCTTTTTATCTATTTATTTGTCTATCTATATATCTGACTATTTGTCTATCTATCTATTTGTCTATCTATCTATTTGTCTATCTATCTATATGTCTATCTATATATCTGTCTATATGTATATCTACCAATCTAGCTATTGGTCTAACTTTATATCTTTTTTTGTCTATCTATCTATATGTCTATCTATATATTTATCTATGTGTCTACCAATCTTTTATCTATATATTTGGCTAATTATCAATCAATAAATATTTATCTATATATATTTATATAAATATAAATATATATATATATATCACTATGTAAATATCTATTTGTCAATCGGTCTATATGTCTATTTGCCTATTTACATATCTGCCTATTTGTCTATCTACCTATATGGCCTATCTACCTTTTTATTTAAATGTCTATTTATCTATCTATATATCTATATATCTCTCCATTAATCTATCTGTCCATCAATATATCTATATGTCTGTCAACCTATTTATTTATGTATCTATTTATCTATTTATTTATTTATCTATCTGTCTATTTATCTACCTATCTACCTATCTATCTACCAGACTATGTATCTGACTATATACCTATTTTTCTATCTGTCTATCTGTTTATCTGTGTATCCATCTATCTATATGTTGTCTATCTGTCTATTTATCTAGATATCTATGTCTATTTATCTACCTATTTATCTATCTATCTATCTATCTGACTATTTATCTTCATATCTACCTATTTGTCTAATTGTCTATCTTTTTATTTGTCTATATGTATATTTGTCTAATTGTAAGTGTGCTATATGCCTATTTGTCTAATTTTCAGTTTATCTATATGCCTATTTGTCTCTATGTTTATCTGTATATATGTCTATTAGTCTTTCTATCTATAAGTCTATATGTCTATCTATCTATAAGTCTATCTATATATATTTTTATGTTTCTATCTATCTATCTATCTGTCTGTATGTCTGTCTATCTGTCTATTTTTTTATTATTTATCTGTCTATGTATCTATCTATTTACCTATCTCTCTGTTTATATTTCTATTTGTCTAACTAACTAACTATATATATATATATATATATCTATTTATCTATATGTGTATCTATCTGTCTGTCAATTTGTTTATCACTCATTCTGTCTATTTATCTATCTTTGTATCTATCATATATGTCTATTTGTCTATCTGTCTAATTGTTTATCATCTATCTGTCTATTTTTCTGCTTATCTAGCTATACGTCTGTGTGTCTATCTATTTATCTGTCTATCTATCTACATGTCTATCGATCTATATGTCAATGTGTCAATCAGTTTATCTATTTATCTATCTATCAATCTATCAGTCAACTATTTATCTGTCAATCTGTCTATTTGTCTATCTGCCTAAATATTTATCAATCTTTCAATCTATCTGTCTATTTGCCTATATATCTATATATTATCTGCATATCTATCTATTTGCCTAACTGACTATCTACATTTCAGCCTATCTGCATAACTATCTATATGTCAATCAATCAATATGTCTAGCTATCAATCTGTAAATTTGTTAATCTACAAATCTATTAATCTATCAATCTATCTATTTGTATATCTTTTTATGTGTCTATATCTTTATGTGTCTATATGTCTATCTGTGTATATATTGATCTGTCTATATGTCAATCTGTTAATCTATCTATTGGTCTATCTATCTATTTATATATTTGTCTATCTATCTATCTGTCAATCTATCTATCTTTCATTCTGTCTATCTTTTTTATATCAATCAATCAATCAATATGTCTATCTATCTATTTATCTATCTGCCTATCCATCTATCTATATATATATCTATCTGTCTATATTTTTATCCATATATCTATCTATATAAATATCTATCTATGAAACTATCGATCTATCTATCTATATGTCTATCTATCTATCTATCTAGCTAGCTATCTATCAGCCAATCTAAATATCTTACTATCTGTCTATCGTCTATAAGTCAATCTATCTATCTATCTATCTATTTATCTCTTGTCTGTCTATCTATCATTCTATCTATTTGTCTGTCTATCTGTCTATTTGTCTATCAGTTGATCTATCTATCAGTCCTTTTGTGAATATGTAAATCTATCAATCAGTCAATCTATCGATCTTTCTATATATCTCTCTATATATCTATCTATCTATCTATATATAGGTAGGTCTGTCTGTCTATCTATTTATTTGTCTATCTATCTATCTATCTGTCTAACTGTCAATTTGTTTATCTATCTATTTGTATATCTATCTATCTACCTATGTGCATATCTACCTATCTTTCTATCTAGAAAGCTATCTATCTATCTTTCTTTCTATATATATCTTTGTCTACTTACCTATCTTTCTATCTATCTCTTTGTCTATCTAGGTATCTCTCTCTCTATCTATATGTCTATATATCTATCTGTCCATCTTTCTATCTTTCTATCATTGTATATATCTAAATTTATATCTATCTATCTATCTATCTGTCTATTTGTATATTTATCTATCTGACTATTTATCTATCTATAAATCTTTCTATCTGTATATCTATCTATTTATCTATCTGCCTATCTAAATATCTATATGTCTGGCTATCTATCTATTTATCTGTTTATCTATCAATATATCAATCTATCAATCTGTCTATATGTTTATCATCTATATTTGTGTATATGTATATTTGTCTATCTGTCTAACTGTCTAGTGTCTATCTTTCTATCACACTGTATATCTATCTATCTGTCTTTCTATCTATTGTGAATATCTCTAACTTTCGATCTCTCTTTAGTTTTTCTGTAAAATCTGTCAATTTGTCAATCTGTCAATCTAATCAATCTGTCAATATCTCTATCTATCTATCTGCCTGCCTATTTTTCAATTGTCTATATATCTATCTGTCTATATATCTATCTATTTGTCTAATTGACTATTTCCTCTAAATATCTTTCTGTCTATCTATCTAACTAACTCTATCTATCTATCAGTCTATTTATTTGTCTATATCTATATATATCTATATATGTATGTATCTGTCTATCTATCTCTCTATCTGTCAATTGAAAATCTGTCTATCTGTCTATTTTCCATCTATCTATCTATCTATCTTACTATCTATATATCTATCTAACTAACTATCTATCTGTCTATCTTTGTATTTGTTTATTTGTCTATTTGTCTATCTGTCTATCTATCTATCTATCTATCTATCTTTCTATTTATTTATATTTCTATTTATTTATGTGTCTATCTATCTATTTGTATGTCTGTCTGTCTGTCTAAATGTTTATCTATCTATGTTTGTCTATCTATTTGTTTCTCTATCTATCTGGTCATCTATATATCTATCTATCTATCTGTCTGTCTGTCAATTTGTCTATCTGTAAATCTATCTTTCTGTCTATCTATCTATTTATCTATATATCTACCAGTATATCTATCTATTTATACATCTATCTATGTCTATCTATTTATCTTTGTGCATATTTCTATATGTTATCTATATATTTATCTATGTATCTATCAATCTATCTTTCAATCTTTCTATCTATATATTTGTTAACTATCTAGCTAATTTTCTATCTATCTGTATATATATCTATCGATCTATCTTTTTATTTTTCTATCTAAATAACTAACTATCTATATATCAATCTTCCTATCTGTGTATATAACTATCAATCAATCTATCTGTCTATCTGTCTATCTATCTATCTATCAATCTAATTATCTGTCTACATATCTATCTATATAAAGGACTATCTATTTATATATTTTTTTGTCTAATTATCTATCTATCTATTTTTCTATCTATCTATCTTTCTTTCTATATGTCTATCTATATATTAATCTATTTTTCTTTCTATCTATCTATCGGCCTATCTAAATATCTTTCTATCTACCTATCTAGTTATTTTTTTAAATATGTGTGTTTATCTGTCTATCTATCTATTTGTCTATTGTGTTTTTATCAATCTATCTTCTATCAATTTATCTGTCTATCTAACTATATATAAATCTATATATCTTTCTATATCTTGATCTATATTTATCTATCTATTTATTTGTTGTCTATCTGTTTTCTATTTATCTATCTATATATCTATCTATATGTCTTTCTGTCTATATGTCTATATATATATATATATATATATATATATATATATGTTTATCTATCTATCTATATATTTGCCTATCTATCTATTTATATATCATCTATATATTTATATCTATCTGTATATCTGTCTATCTGTCTATTTATATATGTATCTATCTATCTATCTGTCTGTCTATCTATCTGTGTGTCTGTCTCTATCTATCTATCCATCTATTTATATTCCTATCTACCGATCTATCTATGTGTCCATTTCTCTAATTATCTACCTATCTACCTATCAGTTTCTCTATCTATCTATCTCTGTCTATCCATCTATGTATCATCTATCTATCCTTCTATCTATCTGTCGATCTGTCTATTTATCTATATGTCTATCTGTCTATATGTGTATCTGTCTATATATCTATCTGTCTATTTGTATATAAGTCTTATTTATTAATTGTCTATTAGTCATTCTGTATATGTACCTATCTATCTAATAATTTATGTCTATCTATTAATCTCTTCTGATCTTTCGTCTATATATTTCTATTTGTCTATCTATCTA
>JAREIK010003577.1:281265-315453 GCA_029783825.1 Sapria himalayana | reverse complement strand
ATGTCTATCTATATGTCTATCTATTTGTCTTTCTACCTATTTATATTTCTATCTTTCTATCTATTTATCTATCTATATATCTATCTATCTACTATATAAATATATCAATATCTATATATATATATATATATCTGTCTATCAATCAATCACTCTATCTATCTATTTATTTGTGTATTTATATATCTAGCTGACTATCTATATATCCATCTATTTATCTGTCGGTCTTTCCATTTTCTATCTATATAACTATTTATTTTTCTATCTATCCATCTATATATCAAACTATCTATTCGTCCATCTATACATCTATCATGTATCTATCTATCTATCTATCTATCTTTCTGTCTTTCTATTTATATATTCGCCTATCTATCTATATTTTTATCGGACTTTTTATTTGCATGTGTATTTGTTTATTTATCTTTCTATCTATCTATCTATATATCTACATGTCGATCAATTTGTCTATCTATTTGTCTATATGTCTATCTATTCATTGAACTATCTATATATCTACTTATCTATCTGTATGTCAATCTATAAGTCTATTTGTCTATCTATCAATCTATATATCTATCTATTTATTAGTCTGTATATCTGTCTATCTATCTATTTGTATATATATTTGTCTATTGTTAGTCTATCTAATTGTCTAATTATCAATCTATCTATCTTTTTATCTATCTATTTGTCTAATTATCTGTGTATATGTCTGTCTATCTATCTATTTATCTATCTATCAGTCTATCTATATATTTGTCTATCTTTCTCTCTATCAGTGTGTCTATATATGTATATATCTTTCTATCTCACTGTCTGTATATCTATCTGTCTATCTATCGATCTATTTATATGTATATCTATATATCTATCTATTTGACTCTCTATATATTTGTCTATCTATCTATCTATCTATTCGTCTATCTATCTATCTATCGATATGTCTTTCTAACTATCTATATATTTGTCTTTCTAAATATCTATCTATCAAACCATGTATTTATCTTATATGTATCTTTCTATTTAACAGTCTATCTATATGTCTATCTATTTGTTTGCCTATCTATCTATCTTTATGTCTTTATAATTGTATATATATCTGTCTATCTATTTTATATCTAACTATATATCTATGTGTTGATATGTCAATATATCAATTTGTCTATATATCTATCCATTTATCTTTCTATCTATCTATATTTCAATATATTTGTGTATCTATATGTATATCTTTATATATATATATATATATATATATATATGTCTATCTATCTATTTATATATTTGTCTATCTTTTAATAAATTTGTCGATCTAGCTATTTATCTGTATAAAAATCTATCTATCTATCTTTCTATCTATTTGTTTATCTATCTATATATCTATCGATTTATTTGTCTATCTATCTGTCAATATATCTGTATATCAATCAATCTATCTATCTAACTATCAATCTGCTTTGTCTCTGTGTATCAATCTATCTATCAATTTGTCATTAATCTATTTATAAATCTATTTATTAATCTGTCTATCAAGTTATACATCAAAACTATCTATTACTCTTTCTATCTAATAATCAATCTATCAGTCAGTCAGTCTGTCTTTCTATCTATCTATCTTTCTATCTATATATCTGTATGTTTATCTATCCATCTAACTATATATCTTTATATTTGTTAATCTTTCTATTTATCAATCTGTCTATCTATACGTCATTATACTATATATCTATCTGTCCATCAATATATCTTTCTTTCTATCTATCTATCTAACTATCTGTGCATCTATCTATATATCTATCTGTCTAATTATCTATAAATCTAGCTGTATAACTATCTTTCAATCTAGTTTTCTAAATATTTGTAAATCTATTTGTCTATCTATCTATCTATCTGTATGTATTTATGTCTATATATCTATTTGTCTATCTTTCTGTCTAACTAATTTTCTAACTATGTGTCTATCTATCTATCTATCTATATGACTTTCTTTTTGTTTATCTATCTATTTGTATATTGATCTATATATCTGTGTGTCTATCTTACTTTCTATTTATCTATGTAATTAACTATCTATGTATCTATCTATCTGTCTTTATATCTATCTAACTAACTATCTATCTATCTATTTATCTATCTATCTATCTATCTCTATTAATATATATATATATATATATGTCTAGTTATGTGTCAATCTATCTATCTATCTATTTATTTGTCTATCTATATGTCTTTCTATATGTCTATCTATATGTCTATATATCTATCTATCTATCAATATATCTATCCAACTATCAATCCATCTATCTATCCACATATCTATCCATTTATCTATCTGGATATCTATCTATATATCAATCAATCTATCTAAAAAATCTATCTATATATGTGTTTATCTATGTGTCTAACTATATGTTTATCTATATATATATCTATCTATCTATCTATCTATCTATCTATTTATAAGTCTATTTATATATCTAACTATTTTTCTATCTATCTATATTTTTGTTTATATATCTATTTATCTGTCTACATATCTATCTATTTGTCTATCTATCTGTCCATTTAATTATATATCTATCTATCAATCTATCGGTCTATTTGTCTATCTATCTATTTGTTTATCTATAAATCTTTCAATCGGTATGTCTAATTGTCTATTTATCTATCTATCTATCTAACTATTTGTCTATCTATCTTTCTATTTATCTTTCTATCTATCTATCTCTATTTGTGTCTATCTATTTTTCTATCTATCTATCTATCTGTGTGTATATATATTTGTCTGTCTATATGTCTGTCTATTTATCTATCTAACTGTTTATCTATCTATCTATCTATCTGTCTGTGTGTCTATCTATCTATCTATCAATAGGACTATCTATTTGTCAATCTATCTGCCAATATGTCTTTATATGTGTCTATCTTTCTATTTTCTATCTATATATCTATCTATGTATCTATATATATCTATCTACTCATCTATATATCACTACAAAAAAATCATAATTTTCTTGGGACAATTCCCTAGCTAAATAGGCATTTTTCATCGCTAAAAAGGATATAGCGACGGATTACCAACAAATCTGTTCCCTATTTTAAGTGCATCTTACTAAATTTAGCGACAGAAATTGTCGCTGACTAAATATTTAGTGATGGAAAAATATCTTGCTAAAAAAGATAGATTCCCTAGCTAAATTAGTAAGGTAAATGAGAATTTTCGTCACTAAATGGAAATAACGACGGATTATTCCCTAGCTAAAGTACTGGTCTATAAATTTTAGTGACAGATATAGTCACTAGGTAAATAAATGCGATGTAAAATCTGTTGCTAATTTTAATATTTCCCTAGCTAAATTAGCAAGGGATTTTCCCTTGCTAATTTTGCAAGGGATTTTTCCCTAGCTATTTTACTTTCAAAGATTATTATAGAATTTAATTTATTTTAAAATTTTTTAATTAAATAATATAATAGTTTTATATCAAATTCAATAAAAATTGAAACTATAAATAATTTATAATAAACAAAAAATAAAATCATTTAATATTTTATTCTAATTCAATATTTTACATAATTGAAACAAAAAAATAACAAAATTTAATTTTATCTTATTCATCATTGTATCTACCAACAGTGCATAAAGTATAATATATCCATTCTTTGAATTTTCTTTCTCTCCCTCTCCTCCTCCGATCATCTTTTTTCTACTATGACAAAGCTGCCCTAGTCACGGTACGTACTGTTTGTAAAAAATTCTATCACTTATAAAAGTTTTGTATGAGGAACAATGCGATATCATATCTGTAATAAATTTAAACCACTTAGTCAAATTAAAAAAATTATGTTTTGATACATATATAATCCTGTAGTATATATATAAATATATACTAGCATTTCACTTAGACATATATTACTACAGTATGAGTACATAAAAACATCAGTATTATGTGTACATATGAACTGAGTACATATATACTCAGTATATAAGTACATAAAATACTTTAGTATTATATGTACGTATATACTAACTTTATTCGTACGTATATACCTCATTTGGTGCTGTTGCTACTGCTCTCACTACCGTTAATGCTGTTGCTGCTGCTCTCACTACCATTCATGATGTTGCTGCCATTTCCCATGTCACTTTCAATACCACTACTGTTGTCGCCACTACCGCCACCGCCTCTACTACCACCGATGTCGCCGCTTCCACTACCACAGCTGCCGTTGCTACCACCGCTAGCCACTACCATTATTATCCTCGGCTGGGTCTGCCACCACTACCCTCGCTTCTGGTTCAGAAGAAATGAACTAAGAGAGCGAGTGAGAGAGAGAGAGAATACTCTATAAATGAGAGCGAGGCAGCCGAGTAATTCCCTGACATTTTTGCTAAAACTATCAATGGCTGCCATCCTGGCTGCTTGTTCACTGCAGGCAATCTCAAGCACTACGTTGATGGTTGAACAAGACATGGAATGAAAAAAAAACATAAAAATAATTGTTTTTTGTGGGAGAGGAATATTACAGCATAATTGCTCTATTTGGGAGAGCGAGGTTGCTTACACAGGAGAACTAAAACTTGGTCAGATTTTGAAGCAAATTCACCCTTTGTTTCTCCTTCTTCAATCTCATAAGAATCTAACTCACCCATCTTTCCACCATATTGGCTGATTCACATTTTTTCTCCATTTCCTATCACATACACAAATTTGGCAACAAAATATGGAAGGGACACATACAAGCAATATGAGTAATGAGGGAATAGAATAACAAGCCTACATATTGCAACAGTAATGGTGAATGAAGTATAAGCAATCAAATTCAAGCAAAATGATTTCCTCCAATTCACTTTTGTATTTTCACTAGCTAAATTATCCAAAAGCTAAAAAAAAGAATAAATGGAGAGATCAACAACATTCACAACATTAAAATTTAAAAAATATTTCAATAATAAAAAGATTATTCAAGTATGTTATGATCAAAATTAACTAGGATAATTACACTTGCACAAATTACAATCAAATAAACACATGTCAAATAATCACCAATGTTAAATTTTAAAAGAGTATCCCACAACAAGCAGCTTGGGCATTCTGTAACATAGAACAACATGATCGGGCAGAGAGATGAAAAGCACTATCACACTGAGTAAAGAAATCTTATCAAGCCTATTATGTTATAATTATATCACATCACTTTCATTAAAACACATTTCTAATATAATCAAGCAAAAATATAGTCATACAATACAATCAATCATAAAATCACACCAGCCCACATCAATTCCTTGTGCATTTTTTCTCTACTTTCTACGATTCTTAACCAAGCTTATATGCACGGATGGACATGTATAACTATGTTAAAATATCAACCTTCCACATGTTTTAATGCAAGTATAAAGCAATTCAAACATTTTAATAATAATAAAAAGTGGATTCGCAAATGCACAAGGGATTTGAAAATATAACCTTCAATCGCTTATGCCTGGTACTTGTAATGAGTTTTAGAGAGTGGATTTTCAATTGCCAACTCACGAGAGTTAATGTCTTTCTTGCCGAGATAGCGCTGATTTGCAAATAAAGCAATAATCTTAGAATAGAAAAATACTACTAAATGAATTCTGACTAAAATTTATGTTGCATTTAAGAGATGATTTCTTAAATTGTACATTGGCCTTTGAGTGATTCTGAATATCTGATCAATGTGCCCTGTAATCATAAGAATTCAAAAACTCAAACCTAGCAAAATGAGATGATGCCAACAATTGAGTAGACACAATAAATGATACACAAACTGATTATCAACTTAAAAAACATTAAGATTATTATTAATTTGAAGATACAAAAGTATTACATAGGCAATTGATTAGGGTTTTTTAAATGATAAAAATGTAGTAATTCAAAAACAAGTAAATTATTTAAAAAAAGGGTTCATAGTTCATATTTGTTAGTGCACATTACTTGGTCCCAAGGGCAACATAGTTTGATCCGTTGGTTTTCTGAATTCATGAAATATTGCGCAAAATATTACCAAAAGCATTCATGTCCTCCAACATTTTTAGTATCAATTTGAATTTAGCAACAAGTTCCTAAATAGTAAGGGGTTAATTTAGAAGCAAAACACCAGGAAGGGATACAATGAAAAACCAAAAAAAATAATTCCACCTGTATCAATTGATCCACTCTAGCATTCAAATTATCTGAAGATGCTTCCTCGTGAAGAGTTTGTAGTGTATAAAGCAGGTGAGAATTGATATCATTTGAAAGATGTTGTTGAATGAAAAGATTAATAATTGAAGGGGGATATGATTTGATGATATTAAAACAAAATAGGATTAATAATCTTATTTTAGATTTAAAAATCTTATGAATTAGCATGGAATATACTTAGACATAAAGATTTAAAACACTTATTTTATACATTTATCAGAAAATCTCTATAAATGAGAGATTTCTTAAGAGTTTATCGTAATTTATAAGTAACTACTTATTATAATTGATATATTTTAAAATCCATTTTTCAAATTCTTGTGGAATTCAAATAATGGATTACTATGTTCTACCATTTGATCTTCAACTTCATGACTTATTCAAATGTTAAATTAGATATACTTTTCTATCTAATAAGATATCATATCTCTATGCAATGACAAAAATTTGTCCAAACTCTAAGAATAGTAAGTCTCGAATTCAAGATTTATTATGCACGATCTCTTTAATTTTTTGAGGTAAGACTGTCAAGATAATATACTAGTACAATTTATTTTCTTAGATAGCCTTCATATTTTAAATGCTTCCAAATATTAAGATATGAAAAGATAGATATGGAGATCACATTCACACCCAAGTACATAAGACTCTCGCTTTCACAAGATATATAATAAAAGATAAATATCTCAACACATTTACCCAATAACTTTGTAGAGACTGTGTTTGAAGAGACTATGTAATACACAAATTTTTTAAGTGATAAATAATCTTAATATATTATTCTCTCAAAAACAAGTTTAACTTCAAAGTTATTATGAAAACCAATATTAGTATTTAAATGGTCTCTTGATCAAAATTTACAAGACAACCTCTTTGAGGATAGGATGTTATACTTAAAATTATATGAATTAGCAAAAAAATAACTTAAAAAATAATAAAATATGTACAATGAGTATATAAAATTCAACTTGGATTGTATCTACTCACATGTTAACAACTCATATATAAAGTATAAAATAACATAAACACAAATAAAGTGCAACATCCTCAAATTGATGAACAAATATTTATGATATCAATTTTAAAAAAAAATTAATTGAAAATTTTATTCAAGTCTTTCGTGAAGATATTCACTTGTAATTTTATTATATAAACATAAAATATACACATAATTTCATTTTACATCTTTTTTTTTCGAAAAAAAATAATTAATTTTCTATATATTTTATTTGCTAGTAAAATATCAAAATAAATATTATATATCATTATCATGAAAATTTCTTAATAATATTATTTATCATTATACACCTAAGATTAATCACCTGAGAAATTCTTAATAATATTATTTATCAAAATAAATAACAAAATATAATATCCACTAGAAATTGATGAACAAATACTCATGATATCAAATTTTTTAAAAATTTTTGAGATTTATTCAATACCTTCATGAAAATATTCACTAGTTAATTTATTATATAAACATAAATTATACACATAATATAATCTTAAATCTTATTTTTTTTGAAAAAAAAATAATTCATTTTATATACTTTATTTTCTCTTGAAACACCAAAATTAATATTATATATCATTATCTAATTATCATAATAAATAATAAAAAGAGAAACAAAATAATATTCAATCTCTTGATTAAAATAATTAATCTAAAATATCTCACTTATGATCATGATCATCAGATTTAATTATGTTTCTATATTAAATCTCAAAATAATTATTTATTTATTATGTTTCAAATATATAAAATCTCAACTTAAATACGAATGCTCGAATAATTGTAAAATCATTAATCCCTAAAAGATATCTAGGGCCTAAAAATTTCATCTCATCCTTCAGTATATGATAAGCTGCATCTATCTGAATCTATAAAAAAAATCTAAATAATTTTTAATTATGCTTATTATAATAATTATATTTAATATTATAATAATTAGATAATTAATCTTACATATGATTTTCTAATATGTGAGACTTAGCTAAATAAATCAGATCAAACATAAATCTAATATTTTAGTCAATCAAAATATTCATTACCATATAAGTCAAAGGATCAACTCAAAGTACATATATCAACTACATATCTTATCTATGACAAATCTTTTCTTATTAAAATAATCTATATTTATCTGTGAATCTAAAAAATAAAAAAATTCAAATAAATATAAGATACCATTTAAATTACACTTATTTGATAGTAATGTATTTGATATGGTGTACCAGTCTCCCTTTTTATTTATCATATTGATTTATGTTGTGATCTTCCGTACAACTCCATACTTCAAACTTTTATAATTAATATTTGAAACATGAAGATTTTTTTCAAACTTTTAAAATAATTATGCATTCTAGAAGACATGTGCTCGTATAAATCTGATGTGCCAGAAAAGTTTGAATCCTTGGCACATTTATCATTACTCTATAAATTGCAAAGATCATATATTATAAAATTAAAAAATGTATCCCATGAGCACACAATATTTGCTAGAATATACACATATTGCACATGGATGATGTTTTTATGTGTGTGTATTTTAGGACAATATAAAACAAGCATTTAGACCTTAGCCATGAGTTTCTATTCTAGCCTAAAATTGGAAATTCTTGGTGATGCACCCAAGTTATACACCAACTGATCATCTATTATGCCATTACATGTCAAATTCTTTTTATGAGTTATATTTGCTACTAGTGATCACTTTAGTTGTTGGATAAAAAAACAAATCTAAGAATACTATTGATAATTGCAAACTAGTAAAGAAAGTGAATTACTTAATGGCCATTTATAATAAAGTAGAAGTTGATAAAACAACTAGTTGTCACAGTCATAGGTCCCATATAACAAATTATGTATAGGTGTTTCGAGTCAAAAAAACAAAGTTGCGGTAATTTTCCATTAATAGCTACATTGTTCCAGACACTAAAGCTTAAATATTTTAGAGCAGTAGAATCCTTTTTGTTGAAATACATGCAAAACCCATGCGAAAATAATATGATAGTGAATGAACCTTTTTAGAGGCTTTAGATTGAAAAGCAAATAGTCTCTTGCGGGATCTTCCCTTACTGAATAGGCTTCCAAGGTATTCCTCATCTTCGGCATCAGCCTTGCTGTAACTATCATCACTTATATCATTGTTGTCATAATTTGATTCTGATATAGAGGATTTATGGGAGACCATTGTAGATTGCACCTGCCTCCGGCTGGCTCTCCTTAGCCCGGGTTGCTGGACCACTCCAAAAGTGGCTGCCATCATCATTAGCTTGTTGCATGTCCATTTATACACTTCGATTGGTGTTGGCACTTTGCTGATGGGGACTCATTGGAAAGTTAAGGAGGGAAAACATGCAAAACTTGTGTCGACCTAGCAACATAAGTGATTTGTGTGAAAAACTAAAAATTGAACATAATAATTTATGATTTAATTTTTTGATTTTATTAATTACACATAATCATCTATTCATGTATACTATACAAGTGGAGTAATTCAACTTTTTACATACGAGATATTAATTAGATTAACCACCCAGAAGACTAATTCTTCAAATACTAGGTCCATATTTAACAAATAACTATATATATATATATATATATATATATATATATATATATAGTTATTTAGCATTCCCTCAAACTCATGATGCACCAATTAAAAGCATTGATAGTTTGTCAACTAGAAAATGAGAATGAAAATTTGAACAAAACTTAATAAAGAAATCTACAAGCTTTATGGAAGAAAAAAACCAAAAAAAAAATAAAGTGATGGTGTCATACTTGAGATGATAATGTGTAATATGACAATCAATTTTAATGTGCGTGATTCATTCATTAATGACTAATTTATGAATAATTTGAATAACACTCTTGTAATCACAATATATAATAATGGAGTGAGAAAGCAATACTCTCATATATGCAAATAACCAACATAACCACACATAATTTTTATTGCAGTAAATATCATAGCATAATACTCTGCTTTAATTGAAGATAGAGAAATAGATAATTATTTCTTATAGAAGAAGCAAAAAATCAACTACATGAACAATATAAACAATATCAAGATGAGTAATAGTAAGATATGTGAAGCTCCCAACAATAGTATGACATAATATAGGATCATACAAAGGCACATTCATTACAAGAAAAATCACATTTAGCTAGGGACAATTCCCTAGCTAAATCGATATTTTCTTGTAGTGTGAGATTTTTCACGTTTGAGATTTGTATCATATAATAAATTAAATAGTATAAAACAATATAAAAAATAACCTCACACATTAAAACATACACAAAATATATTAAAATATTAGAATATATAATAAAATATAAATGTTAATAGACTATGTAAGTTTATAGGCATAAAATAAAAAATTTCAACTAGATATCAAGCATCATTGAAATCATACATATCTAATTATATAATTATGTGTTAATTATCATTATAAAATATCTGACTATGTTAAGAAAAAAAATTAATAAAATAATAATCAATTACTCATACTAGACATGAGATTTTACTTTCTAAAATTTATAATAATCTTTTATAATATGATGAATATGAATTCATCTAAAAATGTTCATATATTATACATGGGTATATATGCAATATGAATAATATATTTAACAAATATATAGAATATTCATTTTTGAAGACAATTAAAATAAAAAAAATATTTTAAATATTAATCTTTTATTTTATTTCTTTACCACTTAATTGCTTATATAAATCATAGGATAAAGATCAAAAGAATAATAATATTATCAAATTTATATCAATTTTCATAAATTGACTATAAGAACTTTAAAATAAAATTTAAGAATAATTATATAATTTATTTAAATATTATAAAAATAAATATGATATTTTTAGTGATTATCTAAGTATGGAGATCAATTTCATATTTGAAGATTAATTTTTTCATTCAGTTAGCTAAAGACAATTGATAAAAAGTCATCTAAATTGAAATAAGTTATCAAGATATGTGAATATTAGTTACTATTTCATCTTATCTAATAATTACAAATAAATTAATAAATTGAATAGGTAAAAATTATACAAAAACACTTTTTTCCTATTATCTTAGATGATATTTGAACATGATATACTAACTCCTCAGATATCTAGTATAGCATCAAAGTTTTTTATTATGAAAATAATTTTAGATGGAAAGACCGGGTTATAATCAAATATTATTTAATCTTTATCATGCTTAAATAATTAGGAGAAAGCATGAATGAGTCTTTAAGATAAAATCTAAAGACATATACAAAAATAATGAAACCAAAACTTATAGATGTGATAATTCAAACCAAACCATGTGATATTATAACACTAACTCTACCCTATCATATATTTTATTTTATAATCTTTTTATTGTATTTTTTATAAGCATTTATATTTACATTTTTAGACTTGTATATATTTAGAATATACTTTTTTACAATGATAATCATATATAGTGTGGTTTAAATATTAATAAATTATAAATTTTTTATAATATTATTTTTATTTTTTTTCTCAAATAAATATATATAGATATAGGAAGTAGCCAAGAGGTGAAAGAATAGATCCCAATCAAAACAACCCCAAGCTAGCATGAGTTAGCCACATGTTAATTTTTAACCTGAGCCAAAACCAATCTAACGAGTTCCATTCTGCCCCAGGACAACGAGCCGTGCTAGACACCTTTGTTTGTTCTCGGGCTAGTACGACATGTCCCATGCTAAAAGGCATGATGTGCTCGACACCACATTGTGGTCTAGTTGAGCCTCAAAAAAATAGATCATGTTGGCCTGGTATGACCTATTTTCCACCTCTATTTTAGCTTATTACATTATTATTTTTTTGTTATGTTATGGTGATGAAAACTCATAACATATAGACTACATCAGTAGCATTTATCTATTATATAAGAGTATTGTTTATATGTATTTTTCATATTAAGTATCATGAATATTCTTTTTCTATTTTATTTCAACTTATTCAATTGTAGATCTTTATAATATTAAAAAAATAATTCTTTTTTATTTCATAAAGATGCACCAATAAAAAACACTAAGATTATATAAATCAATAATAAAGATAAAATACAAGATATTATTATAAGCAATTACTCTACAAAGTCTTGAAATAAACGAGTTGTGTAATTTAATATATAATGATCTAATAATTAAAGTCATCTAAGATAAAATAATCAAGTCAAGTCATACCTACTCAAAACTATAATTACATGTTGATTACTTATTATACCAAGATACTGAATTTGTTCAATTTTCCTATATCCTTTGAAACAATTAGTTTATTCACTACACCTAATATTTTTTGCATTTGCTTCATGGGCAACTTTTCTTTTGACCAAGGTTAGTGTGATTAAGTGTCTACTTTTTGTCAATCTTTCATTTTTAAATTGACGTTTGATTTCATGACATTACTTTTGTAACACAAGAAGGTAAGGGTGTTGGTGTTGGGCTGACAGCAGTTGCTTATTTTTCCATGGTAAATGATACAAGCACTGTTATTTCTACAACATGTTTGAATGTAAATGTTTTAAATAAAATATCCAAAAATTAGGTTATAGATATTTAAAAATTAGAAATAGGTTGGTGAGCCTTTATGTACAACACAGTAAACCATGAAAACCTATTTAACTATAATCTCAACATTCATTGAAGTTGGCATACATACAACATAAATACCAATCTTACTTGAGAAGAATTGATATTAGGATTATATAAATTTTTTATGAATGCTAGCTGATCACAAATAATGCATAGGATGAAATGTCAGTATTCTCTTAAATTTTATTGTTTAAATTATTGTTTAATACAATATGTTTTATTTATTCATGAACAATTTAATTAAAAAGAAATCATATATTTTCTTGTGTATGTTTCAAAAGAGTTTACAAGTGATGGAAGTTTTGACTCTTTATTGTACTTGTGTTAGAGATGATATTTTGGGTAAAGCCAAAATGTTTATTAGTTTAATTGGCAAATAAGTTAGGAAAAACTAATATCACCAAAAGTTTGGTTGCTCACATTGATTTAGTAGGCTGAAAATACTCAACCAAGATCTATGTTGCTTAGTTTGCAAGTGAATACCTACTCAAGTTGTGCTACTTGAATTGTCAAGGTGACTTTGTGTAAAGTTAAAATATAATAAATTTTTATTTTATCAAGAGATAATATTTAAATATTATATTTTTAAAATTATATAAATTATTAATTTTTTGCTTAAAACATATGACCAACTCAAATTAGAATACTCATATAATCAAGAATATTCATAATTTGTGAAAGGATGGTTGATATTGTATAATCTTGATAAAATCAAATTCATTAAATTCGATATTGTTCATGTTTTTTTTTCATAATCTCCTTTATTTTGATAAAATAAATGAAAAAATTAATTTTTTTCATGTAAAAAAAAGATAGCATCCTCAATTAAATATAAAATATGACCTACTCATGGTGATACTAATTAGTAAATTCTTTTTTTTTGCTAGTTTAATTTTGTTTGAAAATATTTTTTTATTGTTGTTAGATGTTATTAGACGTAGAGAAATTAGGTAATGGTATATTAAAATAATATTTATTAAAAAAATACTTAAATAAGTAAATATTCATATTAAAAAATATATCAAAATAAAATATTTCTACTTCTGGTAAACTCAAAAAATACTTTTATTTCTCCTGTATATTTCATTATTTGAAAAAAAATAAAAAAACAAAAAAATATATTTATAAAACACTATATGAGAGGCATACTATTTTGGAAAATAGTATGCCCGATTTGTAGCAATATAATATTTATATAAATATTATAAACACAACATTATATATAAACATTTAAACATTTTTATAATCATATGACATTATATATAAATGTTTATACTCTAATATGTATATATATATATATATAAACGTATAATATTATATATAAACATTGATGTGTTTATATAAACATATAATATTATATATAAATATTTATACATATGTATAAATGTTTATAAATATTTATACAACATTTACGTAACACTATACATTTATATAATTGTTTATATAACATTTATATAACATATAAAATGTTTATACATATTTATAAACATTTATATAACATATAAATATTTATAATGTTTATATAATTGTGATATATATACAATATAATATTTATAAAAGTGTTACATATATATATATATATATATGTAAGATTTATAAAAATATTTTAAACACATTATATCTAAACAAATATAAATTTATATAATCATATGACCTTATATATAAAAGTTTATACTTTAATATAAATGTGCAACTAAGAGAATAATGATGTTCAATATGATGCTGGTATGCATACACAAGAGATTATCTCTACAATGTATTTATCATAAGAAGAAATGATATATCATAGAGAAATATTAGTAGTTTTATCTATGAATGAGGCTGAGAATATTATTTGGTATTGAGAGAGACAAATCAATTATAATTGTCATTTCAGAGTCTTCATAGAGCTCCTCTATCATGATGCTTACTTTAAAGAAGTAAACAAATCTTTTTTAAAAAATTGTTGTTGATACTTCTCACACTACAAGAAAATATCGATTTAGCTAGGAAATTTTAGCTAAGGATCAATCCCTAGCTAAATTGCGATATATTTGCTCGGGAATAACAAGAGATTAATGATTTTTCTTTGAAAAAAAATAGCAACGGATAAACAACGAAAAGTTTTTCGTAAATTCCGCTCAAGAAAATTGAGGGATTTAGCGACGGTTATAGCGACGGAAATTTTTTGTAAATTCCACTCAAGAAAAATGAGGATTTTAGCGATGGAATTTTTCTAGCTAATAAAATACGGAAATTCATGACGGAATTTCCCTAGCTAATGAAATACTGAAATTAGTGATTGATTTAATGACATAATTTCTCTATCTATTATAATCCAGAATTTAGCGATAGATTTAGCGATAGAATTTCCCAAGCTAATAAAATAGGAAAATTAACGACGGAGTTAGTGACAAAATTTCCCTATCTATTAAAATCCGGAATTTAGTGACGGATTTAGCGATCGAATTTCCCTAGCTAATAAAATCTAGAATTTAGCGACGGTTTTAGCGATGAAATTTTTCTAGCTAATAAAACCATGAATATAGTGACGGATTTAGTGACGGAATTTCCCTAGCTAATAAAATACAGAAATTAGCAACCGATTTAGTGATAGAATTTCCCAAGCTCATGAAATACGGAAATTAGTGGTAGATTTAGCAACAGAATTTTTATAGCTATTAAAATCTAAAGTTTAATGACGGATTTTGCAATGGAATTTTCCTAGCTAATAAAATATGAAAATTAATGATGAATTTAGCGACTGAATTTCTCTAGCTAATAAAATCTAGAATTTAGCGACATATTTAGAGACGAAATTTCCATAGTTAATAAAATCTAGAAATTAACGACAGATTTAGCGACAGTATTCTCCTAGCTAATAAAATCCAGAAATTACCAACGCATTTAGTGATGAAATTTCCCTAGCTATTTAAATCCGAAATTTAACGACGGATTTAGTGATGGAATTTTCCTAGCTAATTACATCCCGAAATTATAGCATTCAATTTAGCGACGGAATTTCTCTTGCTAATTACATACTTAATATAGCGACGGATTTTAGTGACGGAACTTCCATAACCAATTACTTCCTCAATATAGTGACTGATTTTAGTGACGTAACTTCCATAACTAATAAAATGCAGAATATATCGATGGATTTAGTGAGGGGACTTCTCTAGCTAATTAAATTTGGAATATAGTGATGGATTTAGTGACTGAACTTCTCTAGCTAATTAAATTTCGAACATAGCAATGGAATTTCCCTAGCCATTATTTAATTATTTAATTTATTATTAGTTTTAATATTTTATTTAATTTTGTTTATTAAATGTATGGTAATGGTCTATAAATGAGTGATCCTTTAAAGATACATTCTCCTCTTAAAATCATAGAAAAATGATATTATAAATAATTAATTTAAAATATATAAAAATAAAAAAAATTATATTAATAAGAACTAAAATAACTATTTTTATGATGTAATAAATTTTTAAAAAATTATACAAAAATATTTTCTAAAATTTTTAATTAAGAAACTTAAAAATTTGTATTAAAGTAATATTAAACAATTAATTCATTAAGTATAATAATTTATTTCTATATTTTAAAAATTAAATTAACATACATTAAAATTTCGACTAATATAAATGTAAATTTATTCATTATAGAACAAAATATAAAATATTTTCAAAAATATTTGAATTGAAGAATAAACTTGTAAATATTAATATGATTATTAGTATAAAAAAAATTTATGATTATAAGAAACTTTTAAAAAAATAAATAATACAAATTTTGAAAATCATGAAATATAATAAAAATATAAGTTTTCAATAAAGTTAAAAAAAATAAAATATTAATTTAAAATAAATACATAGATGTTTAATCCTACTAAAATTTATAAAAATTAAATAATTGAGTAATATTTTTACAATTAGCTTTTGACATTAAGTTTTTATTAAAATAATAAATATTACTTTTTTTAATTATCTTCTCACTTAAGTAATTTTTTGAATTTTAAAAATTATTAATGATATCAAATTATATGAAAATTTATGCATTTAAAATTATTTCATATTATCTTCGTAAAAATTAATATGAATTATTAAAAATTTATAACCATAAAATAGAAATTTTTATATATTTTTTAATATTAAGAGTATTTTATAACTTTTAGGAGAGTGGCTAGAAGACAAATCATCTTTTTCATTTATGTCTTATTATATGAAGTTTGTTATTTTGTACCTATTTGATATTTTTTTAAGGCAAAACATATTTTTTTTGTTTATATATTTATTGATTAATTAATATTATAATAAAAAAATGTAAGGTATTTATTTTTCATTTGTATCTTACTACACGCAGATTAATTTTGTTGAAAAAATTTTGATTGTAAATAAAATTAATGAGTATTTTTGTATTATATATATATATATATATTGTTTATTTAATGTTTTAATAATTAAAAATATAAATATTTTCCTAAAATATACATTCTCTCTCTCGACGCTATGCATCTCTAAAAAAACCGAATTCCTCGGCATTCCACCATCTATCTTTCGACGTCGATTCAACAAAAATTATTTCAAGGTTTAAGTTTTAATTTGTTGTTGATTTGAGGTATATTTATATATTTATTCTTCATCGAGTATCTTGGATTGCTTAATCGAACAGTAAGCATTTTTATTCTATTTTTTTTGTTTCTGAATTTCTTCTTTAATCACCATTGCATGCTTGGATTTTGTATATAAACATATTTGTAAACATGCTTCATGCATTTGTGATATAATGTGTTGTCATTGTGTGGATTTTGATGGTGGTCATATACAAAAATAAGATATAAACAGTATATATAATTAGGTTTGTCGACTTGATATCTACGAAAATAGTATACATCAATATGCATGTATATTTTATACATAACTAGTATACATACTTAGGTATGCCGACTTGATATCTACAAAAATAGTATACATCAATATCAATATGTATTTTATACATAACTAGTATACATACTTCGGTATGCCGACTTGATATCTACAAAAATAGTATACATCAATATGCAAGTATATCTTATACATAACTAGTATACATACTTAGGTATGCCTACTTAGTATCTACAAAAAATATTCAAAAATGAGTAATGATTGAATTCAAAAATAAAATAAAATAAAAATTTATAAAATAAATGAAATAAATGAAATAAGTGGAATAAGTGGAATCAGTGGAATAAGTGGAATAATTGAAATAAATGAAATAAATAAAATAAATAAATAAATAAATAAAATAAATAAATAAAATAAATAAAATAAGTAAAATAAGTAAAATAAGTAAGATAAGTAAGATAAGTAAGATAAGTAAGATAAGTAAGATAAGTAAGATAAGTAAGATAAGTAAGATAAATAAGATAAATAAGATAAATAAGATAAATAAGATAAATAAGATAAATAAGATAAATAAGATAAATAAGATAAATAAGATAAATAAGATAAATAAGATAAATAAGATAAATAAGATAAATAAGATAAATAAGATAAATAAGATAATTAAGATAAATAAGATAAATAAGATAAATAAGATAAATAAGATAAATAAGATAAATAAGATAAATAAGATAAATAAGATAAATAAGATAAATAAGATAAATAAGATAAATAAGATAAATAAGATAAATAAGATAAATAAGATAAATAAGATAAATAAGATAAATAAGATAAATAAGATTAATAAGATTAATAAGATAAATAAGATAAATAAGATTAATAAGATAAATAAGATAAATAAGATTAATAAGATAAATAAGATTAATAAGATAAATACGATAAATAAAATAAATAAAATGAATAAAATGAATAAGATAAATAAAATAAATAAAATAAATAAAATAAATAAAATAAATTATATAAATAACATAAATAAAATAAATAACATAAATAAAATAATTAATATAATTAAAATAAATAAAATAGATAAAATAGATAAAATAAATAAAATAAATAAATTAAATAAAATCAATAAAATCAATAAAATCAATAAAATCAAAAAAATCAATAAAATCAATAAAATCAATAAAATCAATAAAATCAATAAAATCAATAAAATAAATAAAATAAATAAAATAAATAAATAAAATAAATTAAATAAATTACATATTTCAATAAAATCAATAAAATCAATAAAATCAATAAAATCAGTAAAATCAATAAAATAAATAATATAAATAAAATAATAGTTTAGCATGTCAAATTAAATTAAACTGATTATACTCGATTGAACCAGTTTGAACTATTCTACCAAATTCTAGAAAACTGAATAATATTCACACATGTAATTGAAAATAATTGAGCAAGAGTTTATTATTTCACTTTGAAATGTTCTCTTGATATGTGTTGTTGTGTGCTAGGAACCCCAAATCACTTTTAGTTATAGGCAAGAGTCCAAGTTTTTTAATTTTTGATGCAACATTTAGTAAGCCAACACATAGCTTTTAAATGTCAAGTCAATCCTTGGCAAGTATACACATCATCATATAACAAGCACACTTTCAAGCACTTGGTATTAATGCACGAGAACACATAATAAGCACATAATCAATACTTATCACTCATGTAAGCCAAGACATGGAAATCATACATATTAACACAAGATATTTATGCAAGTAAACATGTGATAAGCTTGTAAGTCAACATATGATATAAAAATAAATTATTTCTATTAATTTTTTCATAGACTTTATTATCACTTTCCTACATGATTAATTTATATTCTTATGGTTGCACTTATCTTTAACAAAGATTATCATGGTGTGTGTGTCTATGTGTGTGTATATATAAAAAGATTTATATTTACCATGTATCTAACATTTTGTAAATTAAAATTATCTTGAAATTATTTCAAACATATAATAACTTCATATTTATGTTTCTTGAAATAAAATACTTATATTTCTAATAATTTCAATATTCCTTCAATAGATGTCTCGTAGTGTGTGATTCCTTGTGATCTCTCTTGTGTTAGTGATGAGTGGACTTGTTGAATCAAGTTTAGTAATATTAAAATAATGATTTCATACTAATATAATAAGATCAACATATAGCAATGTGTCATGGATACTCAAGCTAATATAGTAAAAAATATATGAACCAAACTTTTTTGTACATAATTACTATCAAGAATAATATTTTTAAAAACAAATAGCATGGTAATAAAAATCCGAACCAACAACTTGGTAGACTAATCGGCAAAAGATGATGAATACTCTACACTGAAAATATGAGTCTGATCCTCATAGATGTTGGATATGTTTTCCATGGTGCTATCATTTATCATGTTGTTCAAATGTTGGATGTGAATTTTACCTATTCTAATCATGAAGCCTCATAGCTTATATAAGAGCCAAATAATAATTATGGGATAAGTTTGGGAGAAGGGTAGGTAGATAAAATAAGTATATTATTATAAATATATAACATTTTTGATTTAGATAGAGGATATAAAACTATTAAAAATATTTAGAAATTTTTAATGTTTATAATCCCCACAATGTCATGCAACACAATAGATTTTTTTCTACCAAAAAATATTTTATCAACTTCAATTTATGATTTTAGCCACAACAATGTAGTTTATTATTACTCTAACAATTCAACTTCTACCAAATTTATATTAACTATAATTTATACCATTAACAACTGTAGATTATGAAGAGTTTGGGTATCTCTATAACGTTGATGAATTTCAATGCCTTACAAGAGTATTCTTCTTACGACAACATTCATTAGGAAACCCTTTATCCTGCCATGTTAATAACATCATCGTTTAACACACGGTAATTTTTTTTGTGCTCCAATATGTTTATTTTAAACAATATAAAAAACTAATAAATATGAGGAGTAATTATTAGTTGAACGGTGTAGCTATTAGTTGAGTACCATAACTATTAGTTGTAACCTACAAGCTTTAATCTAAGTTTCATGTTTCACAAAATTTGTGGCAGATGTATCTAGTAATAAATAGTAATAAAGAATATAAGAAAATATGAGAAGTATTATGGAAATGTATGTATCATTAATGAAATATTAATTTATAGTACTAGCGAATATATGTGAGTAATCTTTTATGTGAGTACTCTTTTATAGTTAAATATGATATAAACATATTTACTAATTATTTTTTAATCCCGAACATATATATTTAAATATTATTTCATATCTTAAAAAAATAAATATGAATTATTATAATTTCAAAAATATTAATACAATATAATAAAAAAATTAGTAACATATTATAAAAATACAGTAAAATGAATAATAAAGAACAGTAATAAGTTGTAAATAAAAATAAAAATTTCAAAACTATTGAGAATTATATTGTATTTTTATATTTTTTTTATCTTGAGATACTAGGATGGGATGATTCATATAGATTTAGAGTATTTATAGTTTCTTTTTTTAATTATAAATGAATTTTTATTTTATTTAATAAATGATAATGTCATTTTATAATTTTTATTCATAATATTATATTATTGTGAGTTTTTATTTATTTTATTCAGTTATTTTATTTTTTATGGGAATACTCGATATTTAATGTTTCATTAATCTTTTTTATTCATTATGTAAAGGCATGAGTTTTAGGTATATATTATTATTATTGAATATTATTTTTTTTAATATTATCTTTTTTTTTATTTTCATGTATTAATCTTCATATTTTTCCTAAATATATATATATATACACGTGCATGCATATATATGGAAGTAATTTATGATGCTTTAGCAGAACATCTCTTCGCTATAGAAGCAGTAGTAAATGGCCATTAAAAATAACTTCTTGCTCATGTAGAAAATTGTAGAAATATAGTATTTCTTATCTCTCACTCTCTCTCTCTCTAAACAACATTACTGTCTATATTTTAGATATATGTTGAAGTTGTATGAGTATATATCAATATTTGTATAACTATTAATAAATAATTGTATAACTATATATCACTCTATATAATAAGATATAACTATATTTGTAAGTATGTATACATACATGTAAATCTATATATTTATTATAACTTTATATATTTATGTATAACTATTTGTATGAATATATCTTTATATAACTATATGTTTATCTATATAAAAATATTTATAGTTATATATACTATGTGTATAATAACATATAACAATAAATAATTGTATCTTATTACATGTATTACTATAAAAGCATTATACATAACTATATTTAAATGTATAATTTACAACTTATATTTAATATACATTTGTATATATTAGTACTCAAAAATATATTTTACTATATCTATACCTATACATAACTATAGGTATAGATATATAAAATTATATAAATAAATATATATATATATATACCTACATGTATAAAAATAAGTTTAACTATACGTGTAACTATATGTATAACCACATGTAACTATATTTATAATTACATGTATAACAACATACAACATTATGTTTAATTATATGTGTATAACAAAATATAAATATTTTTAAAACTAAAGAAAACATTATATAATTAAATATACCTATATTTTTAACTATTTATACATATATGTATACAAATATGTAAATCTATATACTTGTTTATAACTTTGTATATATTTATGTATAACTAAATATAACTATTCATATGAATATATATATATATATATATTATATGTATAATAACATAACATATCTTTAATATACATTTTTATATATTAGTATAAAAAATGTATTTTAGTATATCCATACCAATACATAAATATATGTATAAATATATGAAATTATATAAACAAATATATATACATACATGCATAAATATTAGTTTAACTATACGTATAACTATATGTATAATCACATGTAACAATATTTTTAATTACATGTATAATAACATACAACATCATATTTAATTATAGTGTATAACTATATATCAATATTTGTAAAACTAAATAAAACTTTATATAATTAAATATAACTAGAATTTTAATTATTTTTACATATATGTATACATATATGTAAATCTATAATTTGTTTATAACATTGTATATATTTATGTATAACTAAATTTAACTAATCGTATGAATATATATATATATATATATATATATATATATATATATATATATAACTAAATGTTTAATGATATATAAATTTTTGTATAACTATATATATTATATGTATACTAACATATAACTATAAATAATTCTATCTTACTATATGTATAACTATAAAAACATATGCATTACTATATTTAAATATATAATTAACAACATTTATTTAATATACATTTTTATATATTAGTAAAAAATATATATTTTAGTATATCCATACCTATACATAACTATATGTATAAATATATGTTTAGCTATACGTGTACCTATATGTATAACTACATGTAACAATATTTATAATTATATGTATAAAAACATACAACACAATGTTAAACTATATATGTATTACTATATATAAATATTCTTAAAACTATAAATAACTTAATATAAAAAAATATAACTTTATTTTTAATTAGGTATACATATATGTATACATATATGTAAATCTAAATAATTGTTTATAACTTTGTATACATTTATTTATATTTACTTATAACTAGTTGTATGCATATATCTATATATAATTATATGTTTAACTATATGTAACATATTTATAACAACATTTACTATATGTATCCTAACATATAATTATATATGGGATTATATTAATTTGTTGAACTAATTTGAAATTAAATGGAAAAAGATATAATAACAACAATATGTAAGCAGGTAGCATGAGAGTATCCATTGATCAGGCTCATGTATGGTATAATACAATAAGGGTCGTACTCTAACCTAATCCCAGCCCTCGGGCCTCAGGCTCAAATATGCACTTGCGTATAACAAAAGATGTAATATTTGATAGGTTTATACAGAAGAAATTTTATTTTCTTTTATATAATTTTTAATTCTAATATTTCACTCTCTACGTGTCTCTTTCTCCCCCTCTCTAATTCTTTCTATCACTCAATTCCTCTATTCTTTGTGTCACACACTCTCTCTTGTTATATTCTTTCTCGCTCTCCTTTCTTTCTTATTCTATCTCTTTCTCCTCTTTCTCCCTCTCTCTCCCTCTCTCTCCTCTCTCTCTTTCTCTCTCTCTCTCTCTCCCTCTCTCCCTTTTCACTATTTCTCTCCCCCTCTCTCTCCCTCCTTCTCTCTCTCCCTCTCTCCCTCCCCCTGTCACCCAATTTCTTTGCCGCTCTTTCCCCCACCTTATATATCTCTCTCTCTATCTCTCTCTCCCTCTCCTCCAAACATTAAATGTCTTTTTTTGCTTTCCTTTCTTGTGCATTATCACATTTTGCACCCTTTATCTATTATAACTGTGATATCTATTAATCATTACCATGCTAAAAATTACTTTATCTATTAATGTAGATTCTACAAATGCATTGCCTAGATATTTATGATATTTAATTTTTAAATATACATCGGTAAATGATTTTATTTAATTATCTGTATAATTTGAAGTAATAGAATGTTTTATTCAAAATAATGTTTGGGCATTATTTTTTGTAAATAAAACATGGCTAAATGAGCTCAGATCGTTAGTGGATTTATAGAAGGGTTATTAATGGATTTTTGAATAAAAATTTTTTGATTGGGCTGAAAACTTTTAATTAATTTTGTATGTATTCAATTTAGATTGATGGATGGAGAAAAAATTAAGTGTCCATGTAATCATCGTAAGTGTCAAAATATCTCTTTTCGTGATGCAAACACTCTAAGATATCATTTGGCTAAATATGTCTTTGTGCCAAATTATTTTATTTGGTTTTATCATGGGGAAAGTACAATGGCTCTGAATATTGACTAAAATAATGGTATTGAATTGTTTGCTTGTGGTGAAGAATCTTCAAACACAAACCATAGAATGATCACAGAAGCTGCTAGTACAGACTTCAATATGGATTACGTGGATGAACCACCTTATCCTGAAGCTTAGATTTTTTATGAAATGCTAAAAGTTGTAGATAAAGAGTTGTGGCTTGGTTGTATAACACATTCACAGTTGTCACTTGTGGCTCGACTAATCAGGATTAATTCAGAAAATCATATGTTTGAGAAATTATATGATTAGGTGGTGGAACTAATGAATGAAATTGTTTCGGATAATAATTTGATCATTAACAACTTTTATAACACTAAGAAGTTACTACGAGGAATGGGTCTACTAGTGAAAAAAATTGATTATTATTTAAATAGATGCAAATTATATTGGGGCGGTGATAGTGATTTAATTAGTTGTAAGTTTTGTGATCATCCTTGATTTATGAAGGCACCTCGTATTGTAGATACGTGACAAAAATTGATGGTTGTCTTTAAGAAGATGTATTATTTTTTATTAATTCCTTGATTACAGAAACTATATTTATCAAATACTACAACAAATGATATGAGTTGGCATTTTCAGCATGAGGTTGAAGAAAGGGTAATGCGGCATCCATTAGATTCACCTACTTGGAAGCATTTTAATTATATAAATCAAGATTTTGCAGCATAAAGTCGAAATGTGAGATTGTGTATCTACACTGATGGATTTCAGCCATTTGGGCAATCTGGACAATAGTATTCAACATGGCCAGTGATAGTGATAACGTATAACTTGCCTTAGTGGTTGTGTATGAATGAGCAATATATGTTTTTGTCAATATTTGTTCCAGGACCAAAAAATTCGAAAGACATGCTGGATGTTTTCTTACAGCCTCTTATTGTAGAGTTAACTCATTTATGGGATGTTGGCTTGAATACATATGATATCTCAAAGAAGAAGAATTTCATTATGCGGACAACCCTTAGGTGGATGGTAAGTAACTCTCCTGCATATTCAATATTGTTTGGCTGGAGTACTGTAAGATGATTCGCATGCTCGTATTGCATGATAAATTCTGATGCATTTACCCTCAAATTTAGTGGTGAACAATCATGGTTTGATAACCATCGTAAGTTTCTACTTATGAATCATCCATTTCAAAGAAATAGAACTGCATTAGAAAAAATAAAACTATGATGATAGTTTCACCAGCACTTCGTTCAGGAGATGATATTATGACAGAGATTCAAAGTTTGGATTTGAAGAAGGTAACTGAAAAGGAATCTACTGGAAGTAATGGACCAATAGGCAAATTATTTGGCTGGAGGAAACGTAATATATTTTGAACTTTCCCTATTGGAAGTCCAATTTAATCCGTCATAACTTAGATGTAATGCTTATTGAAAAAAAATGTTTTTGACAATGTTTTCAACACTGTCCTTAATGTAGACGGAAAAACAAAAGACACTTAAAAATCAAGACAAGAGCTGAATGATTATAGTCAGTGTCCTTAATTGAAACTGAATGGGGAAACAGGAAAATTCAATAAAGTTTTCTACACACTTGATTTAGAAGACAAGATAGATATTATGTGAATAGGTTAAAAATTTGATTTCCCTAATGGATATGTGTCAAATGTGGGTAGATGCGTGGATATGAAGAATCTTAAGTTATTTAGAATGAAATGGCATGACTTTCATGTATTTATGCAAAGATTAATGCCAATTTCATTCTGTGAATTACTTCCACTAAGTGATTGGAAGGTCCTTATAGAACTTAGTTTGTTTTTCAAATAACTAACTGCAATCACAATCAAAAAAGATGACATGATGAGGCTGGAGAATGACATTCCACTTATTATTTGTAAGCTTGATGAATATTCCCACTGAGTTTTTTTGACTCGATGGAGCATTTTCTGGTCCAATTGCCATATTAAGCAAGGATTGCAGGGCCAATACAATTCAGGTTGATGTATCCTTTTGAGAGGTAAATACGTATAATTTGCTGTGTTTTATTATTTAGTACTTTAAGTATTATTGTAATTTAATCTAATTGAAACATAACATTATGGATGTAGGTATCTTCGTAATTTGAAATTGAATGTTAGAAACAAGACAAAAGTTTGAAGGTTCTAGTTGCAATGAATATTTAGTAGAAGAAGCATCATCATTATGTTCTTATTATTTTGAGGATCATATCAATACAAAGAATAGAAACGTGCCACGGAATTATGAAGGTCATGTGATGGAAGATGATGATTCAATGGACAAACTATCTTTCTTCAAGAACCCTACAAGAGCATTTGGAAGTGCAATGAAAAGATATATGACAGATGAAGAGTACAATGCAAATCAGAGCTATGTTTTACTTAATTGTGAGGAGGTTGCACCATATATTGAGTATGTATACCCAAAATGGTTGTAGGTTTAATGATAGTTTAATTTTATCTTTAATAGGAATTATTAAAAATTGATATATATTTTTTTACTCTCTTTTTATATTTGTGTAGTATTTATGTTGAGTAGTTAAAATATAGGCATCCAGCAATTTCTAGCAAAGATGTCGATTATATGCTAGAAACTGAATTTGTGAATTGGTTAAAAAATTATGTGAGAATAATTAAGTTTTATATTTTTGAATTATTTAATTTATTAGTATCTTTTATTTGTTAATATCATTCTTTTAATTTGTCATAGGCAATTGATCCTTCAAATGGAGATTCAAATATTTTCATTTAGAATCTAAGTAAATGCCTGTTTAGATATGTGACAACCTATCATGGTTATTTTTTTAATGGATATAAATTTCACACAATCAGGCATGGTTCTTCTAAAATAACAATGAATAGTGGTATATGTATTAAAGGCTTATGTTATAGTGCATATGAGATTGATTATTATGGTCAACTCAAAGAAGTTATTGAATTGGAGTATCCTGGACTCGAAAACAATAGGATTGTATTATTTAAGTTTGAGTGGTTTGATCCTACATGAAATGTGAGCACAATGATTTATTCGGATTATAAGCTAGTAGATGTTAACCATAAACGTAGATATAATCTATATGTGCCATTTATTATGGCAGTTCAAGCCACTCAGGTATATTATTGTACAAATCTGAGTTTATCTCATGATAAGAGAGTTTAGTGGGTGATTTGCAAGATTAAAGCTCGATCAAAATTTCAAGTACCAACATCGCAACAAAGATTTACAGACTTAGAAATTGCACTGACATTCCAAAAATATGACATAAATAATTTTGAGCCTTTGAATGTAGATGGTGATCCAAAAAATTTTTATGACTCAAATGGTGGCACAATATAAATTGAAGATGATCAATTTCTATCTGAAGATGAGTTCGAACTTCTATCACAATCAGACAATATCTATCATTATTTTTGTTATACTTTTAAATTGTTATAATTTTATTATAAATTTAAATTATCAAAGACTTTTTATATTTTGTTGAAATCTATCGGTGTGTTATATTCGAAAATGCATGCTTGTTCATCATATCCCTATTTTTGTTCTATGTTTATTTTGTACATCAGATGGCGCTTAAAGGACATGGTTGTGGTGGAGGTTGACGTGAACACATAAATGAACCAAATTTAACTAGTGTGTTACATCATGTTGCGAACCAGTCCGATCTCATAGTCACCATATCGAGACTTCAACATCACAATTACCATCTCCATTTTTATCACCAACACCATCTTTGAGGCCTCTTCTATCACCTTTATCAAATATAAGCCAACCACCAATTGTGCTTCCTACACACACTTTTGATCCATCTCTATCTTCTACACCATAGTTTACACCGATTTTTCTCCCATTTACAATTCCAGCGACATCATCAAATATCATGCCTTCCTTTATAGTCAGTGTAAAGTATTGAGAGTGTGGATGAGAGGTAAAAGAAATATGTAAAAAACAATTGAAATTTTTTTTTTGATGTTACTGTCTGTGGTTTATTTTTTAAATTATCATGATTTGCTTATTTTCAATGTTATTTATTTATTTGAACAGTTTTATTCCATCTCACAAGTGTTCAACTATAATTACAAAGGCTTTCAAGAAAATGGCTAATTCTAAAGCTTTCTCCTGTAAGAAAGTTTCTGAATTGACAAAAAAGTTATATTTTAATGACTTTCCGGTAAAAATAACAAAACAAAAGCATTGAAAAATAAATATCTAATTACTTAACTTTTATGTTGGTTATTATTCAAGCAGTAAATAATTATTTTCTTGTTGTTAATATAAATTATTTTGTCATTTTTCTATTTATAAAATTAGTGCACATGGGCACCCAAATTTGATGGAAAGATAAAGTCATTATGGGAGATCAAAGATGCACAACGGTATTCTGATTTTGTCCATAAATTAAAGAAAATGAAAGAAAGGCCTAATTTTATATCCGGGGAAGACAGGCCCGAGTGGCTTAATTATTGGGAGAAGCTAGCTGTGAAGAAAAAATCATATATTGCCACAAAAAATCGACGAAGTGAGGTAGCTGGACTAGGTACATGATTCTCTCGACACACTGGAGGTTCAAAGTCGAGCATTGAGCACGCTCGAGATTTGGTACAAATTTAAAATTCTAAACATATCTATATTTTGTGGTTGTCCTAATAGTCCAATAAATAAAATATATGCATGGTTTTATTAATTTAGTTAAATCTTTTTATCATTTGTTTTTTTATGACTTAATAAAAACAAATTCTAGGCTAGAGAATTGGGTCGAGATCCAAATTTTTACGAGATTTTCAGGAAGATGCATGTGAAGAAAGTGGATGGTCAGTATGTTGACAACAAGTCTCAGATGATTACTGTAAAAAATTGTATTATTAATTAGATTTTATAAAACTACAGTTCATTATAAAAATTATTTTGAATGCAAAATATTTATTTTATTTTTTGTTTATCTAGAATAGTTTTTTCTCTATTTTTATCTCAAGACCTAATGGAGGAACATGGACAGCTACTCATCAACAAGTTGAGAGTTCTATGGATATTCAACCAATTAACCATGATCCTATTTATTTGGAGTTAATAGGAGGTCACAAGAAGCAGCGAGTGTATGGAATCGGTTCTAAGGGAGTGTCATTTTGTTGTAGTAGTCATGCTTATAATTCATCTGTCTCAGCAATGGTGGATGAGGTGGTCAAACAAGCACTAGAAACCAATGAATGTATTATAGTTATTGAGACTGAAATTAAAAAGAAGGATAAGCAGATAACTAATTTGATAGAAAAAATACAAGAAATTAAAGAAATGAAGTATGAGATGAAAGAAATTAAAAATATAATGAAACAGCAGATGTCCTATATGGAGTCACAGTTAGCAGCATTAGCGCAATAGATTGCATTCAGAGATCTAGCTACGAATCCTCATAGGAGAGGCTAGCATTCTCTACAAATTATGAGGATGATTGAGTATGAAAATTATATTTGGACTATTATTTATTTTTGTCTATGTGTAGCAAATAATTATGATATTTGTTTGCAGGTTTCAATTTATTTTATTCTGGTTTTGTTCTTTGCTTTTCTGATTAACCAAATTATGAATATTTGCAGTACACATTATGTGAGACAAAAGAAAAAATTTTGATTCAAAGCATTCAGACATTACCACAGTCATTCTAGTGATTGGGTCTCATATTTACCGATTTCAGCTTTATCAAAAAGAGGGCTAGCTTATCTTATCTTATCTTTATTATTCTAAAAACATTTTATTCTTGCACTCTCTTTATCTCTAAACATAATTACTAGACATCTTTTGGATTTTTGTTGAAGCTAAATGACAATCAACTTTAATTTGTGTTTGTTCATGTCAATAATATTTGTTTTTATATATTTGTGAATATGTTTTTGTGTCTCTAAATATTCTGGGTAGACTTTTAGCATATCATAGGTATGTAAAAGCATATTTTTAGTAGTAGCATCAGTGGCAGCGACGACAGCTATGGTAGCGGCGGCAACAGCAGTAGCGGTGGTAGAAGCGGCAACGGCATCAGCTGAGGCAGCGGTGGCAGCAATGGGAGCAACGGTAGCACTGACAGTAGTGGCAGAGGCGACATCAGTGGCAGCAGTGGAAGCATCAACATTAGTGGTAGCTGTGGCAATGGTGGTAGTAGTTGTGGTGGTGGGGGCAGTAGCAGCATCACCAGTAACTGCGATAGCAACAGCTATAGCACCGACAGTGGCATCAGTGGTAGTGGTAGTGGCATCGGCAGTGGCAGGCATGAAGCACCATGACTCGGACAGCTTTTTCGCAGTGGAATATTGGTGATCGGAGGAGCAGAGGGAGAGAAATCAACGCCAATGCATTGATAGATTATACTTTATACTCAGTCGGTAGATACATTGATTACTAAGATATAATATTATTTTTGTTATTTTTTTAGTTATTTAAATTATTGTATTAGAATAAGTTATTAAATGATTTTTTTTTATTTAAAATTTTCATTTATAGTTTATGTTTATTAAATTTAATATAAAATTATTAAATTATTTAATTAAATTTTAGTTTAAGCTGTATGACAATCAACTCTAATTTGTGTTTGTTCAAGTCTATATTAACTATTTTAATATATCTATGAAAATGTTTGTGTGTCTCCGAATTTTTTGGGTATAGTTTTAGCCTATTATAGCTATGTAAAAACCTATTATCAGCAGCAATAGCAGTGGTATCGGTGGTAGTGGCAGCGGAAGCGGTAGTGGTAGTAGTGGTGGCGGCGGTAGGAGTGGGGGCTACAGTGGCGATAATAGCAGCGAGAGCGGTAGTGACAGTGGTAGCATCGGAGGCAGTGGCATCGGCTACACTGGAAGTAGCGGTGGCAGTGGCAGTAGTAGCGGTTGCACCAGAAATAGCAACAACACCGGAAGTAGTGGTAGAGGCAGCAACAGTAGCTGCGATGGCGGTGGTAGCAGCGGCTGCAATGGCAGCTGCGGCATGCTGAGGCAGCACCTACAACGGGGGTAGCGGTGGCGGCCGCCATAGAGGCCAGTGGCAGCAGCGGCCAGCGGCAGTGGTAGCAGTGGCTGCGGCAGCATCGATGATAGCGGTGGCAGCAGAGGCAATAGTGGCAAGGGCAACAACAACAGTGGTATTGGTAGCGACAGCATCAACATGAGCAGCGGGAGGAGTGGCAGTAGGAGCATTAGCAACAACACCAAATGAGTTACATACATACGAATAAAGTCAGTAAATGCATACATATAATACTACAATATTTTATGTACATATATACTAAGTATATTTATACTCAGTTTATATGTACAGATAATACTATTATTTTTATGTACATATACTACTGTAATATATGTACGAGTGAAATGATAGTATATATTTACATATATACTGCAGGATTATATATGTGTCAAAACATAACCTTTTTTTAATTTAACTGTGTGGTTTAAATTCTTGGAAGATATGATATCATAATGTTTCTCATACAAAGCTTTTTAAGTGATGAGATTTATCACAAGATATTACGAGCCATGACTCGGACAACTTTATCATAGTAGAAAAATGATGATAGGAGGAGCATAAGGAGAGAAAACAACGTCAATAAATGGATATATTATACTTTATGCACTGTCAGTAGATACATTGATGAATAAGCTGAAATAAAATTTTGTTATTTTTTGTTTCAATTATGTAAAATATTGAATTAGAATAAGATATTAAATACTATTATTTTTTGTTTATTATAAAATATTTATATTTTCAATTTTTATTCAATTTAATATAAATATATTAAATTATTTAATTAAAAAATATTAAAATAATTTAAATTCTGAAATTAATCTTGAAATTAAAATATCTAGTGAAAAATCCTTAGCTAAAATTAGCAATGGATTTTTCCCTAGCTAATTTATCTAGGTAAATATTAAAATTAGCGATAGATTTTCTGTCACTAAATTTATTTAGCTAGGGACTATATCAGTCACTAAAATTTATAGACCAGCACTTTAGCTAGGGAATCAACCATCATTATTTTCATTTAGTGATGAAAAATCTCATTTATCTTGCTAATTTAACTAGGAAATTTTTCTTTTTTAGCAAGAGATTTTTCTGTCCCTATCTTTTTAGCTAGGGAAATTTTTCGTCATTAAATTTTAGTAAGAAGTACTTTAGATAGGGAACTGATCCATCGGTAATCCATCGCTATATCCTGTTTAGATATGGAAAATACCCATTTAGGTATGGAATTGACCCTAGCTATATGGAAGTTTTATTGTAGTGTCATTTGTTATGTACTATAGTTTTTGTAACTCATTTTTTTACTTAGATGTATAAAAATTATTTTTTGCTTAATATTTTTTTCTTGTTTTTTTAAAATAGTGTAATTGCTACTAAATTTATCTAAAATCATTTGTTATAGTAATATACAAATTGAAATTTGGTTACTTTTTTATTTTTTTTATTTTAAAGTTATTTGTAGTCTTATTTTTGTATGTTATATTTGTAAGTAATTAATTTTTAATTTTATTTTTTTGGATAATGTTAAGATTATATATTTTTCAATGGTGAGATATTTTATTAGTTGTTTGAATATTATTGATATGTTACTTATTCATTTTTTACTTGTTTATAAATAATGAATCGTCATACATTTATACAATTTTTCAATGGTTATATGAAATAATATGTTTTTTTAATGAAATAATATAAAAATTTAATTACTGATTAATAGTTTTCATGGTCATTAGTAATATTATTTATTTTCTCCTTTGTTATAACCATAAATTAATTTTAAAATATTTAAAATTTATTTGATTAATTTATAAATAATATTATAAAAATAACCATAAAAATTTTACAAACTATTAACCATAAATTTATTTATGGAAAAATATAATTAATGGTTAATTATAAAATAATGTTGTTTTCTAATATTTCTTGTCTCTGACCTGTCTCTCCCACATCTGGTTGTTTGTACATAATTAGGTCAGTTCACTACTATAAAAACCTTAGACTCTTAGAACACACTACCATTGCAACATAGTTTCTAAGATCCATATCAAACAAAAATAACTCTATATATATATATATATATCTCTCTCTCTCAACGTGTTTTTTTGTTTATTTTCATTATAATTTAATGAGAAATTAATAATGAGTTTTGTAAATTTTAAATTGATAGTGAGCTAAATGATATTTTTTTGTTGAGTTCTTGTGTGTTAATGATAAATCGGTAGAAGCAAACTTATTATATTTAATGATATTTTTTTAAAGGTTAATGAATTTCAAATCAATAAAACGTGTGCTAGCTCTAAAATTCGAAGAAAGTTTAGTAAAATTGGACAGAGAAAATAATAACAAGAGGAGAAGAAGAGCAATGTACTGTAATTTTTTAAATTCAAGTTATATCTTATATTTTAATTTATGTTTTTTTATATTTTGGAATTTTTGTCATGTAGAGAAGATGAATATGAAGAACCTGTAAAAATTTATCTACTAATCAGGTTTCTATGGTTATGGT
>JAREIK010003577.1:242881-275447 GCA_029783825.1 Sapria himalayana | reverse complement strand
CAGATAGATAGAAAGATAGATATAAAAATAGATAGACAGACAGATAGATAAATAGACAAATAGAGAGATAGATAGACATAAAATTAGAAATATAGATAGATCGATCAATAGATAGACAAACAAATAAATAAACATAAAGATATTCATATTGATATAAAAATAGATAACCAGAAAGATAGATAAATAGACAGATAGATAGATAAATAAATAGATACACACATTGATATATAGATAGATAAAAAGGAAGATGTGTAGATAGATACACAAATAGACAGACATACAGACATATAGATATATAGATCGATAGACAGATAGATACATACACAAAAAGAAAGAAAGATAGATTAATTGATTGATAGCCAAATTGATAGATAGATAGTTAGAGTGAGGGACTAATATACAACTAGAGAGAAAAAAATATTTAGAATGATAAAAAGATATAAAGATAGGAAAATAGATAAATTGATAGATTGACAGACAGATAGATAGGCAGATATACAAATAGATAGATAGATACGTAGATAAACAAATAGATAAATCTTAAAATAGACAGATATAGAAATAGATAGATAAATAGACAAATCATTAGACAGATAGATATAGAGAGAGATTGACAAATATATAGACATATAAATAGATAGATAGATATATATATATATATATATATATATATATATATATATATATATATATATAAACATATAGATATATTGAAAGATATACATATAGATAGATAACTTCATAGACACATAGACAAATATATAGAATGACAAATAAATAGAAATATAGATAGATTGATATATAGATAGAAATATAGAAGGATAGATAGATATATGGATATATAGATAGATAGATATATATATATATATATATAATTCAAAGATAGATAGATAGATAATTATATTGATAGATAGATAGATAAATAAAATGATCGACATATAGCCAGATAGATAGATAGATAGACAACTAAGATTGATAGGTACAATAATAGATAGATAGATAGACAGATAGATAAATAGATAGATGTATAGATAGATTAACTGATAGATTAATTTAAATAAGGGTAATAAGCTAGTTAGTGAGATAAATACCTTGATATATAGATAAAAAAATAGATACATAGAAAGATGTATGGACAAATAGATAAATAGTTTGACATATTGACCGATAGACTGATAGACTAATTAATAGATAGATAAATAGACATATAGATAGATAGATTAATTGATTGATTAAGATCCTGATATAAAAAATTACAGATAGAGAGATAGATAGAAAAATAAATAGATAGATAGATAGATAGATAGATAAATAGAAATATAAATAGAATGACAGACAGAAAGACATATAGATAGATTGATAATCAATTAGAATGATAGCTAGATAGACTAATTCATAGATAGATAGATAGACATATAGATAAATAGACATATAAATAGATAGAAAAATAGATACATATATTAAAAGACATATCAACAGATTGATAGATAAACATATAGATTGATAAATAGCTAGATATATAGATAGATACATAAACAAATTGGTTGATAGATAGATATACATAAAGGCAAATAGATAGTTAGACAGATAGATAAAATGAATGATAGATAGTTTAGACAGTTACACATATAGATTGATCGATAATAAGACATATAATCAAATAGAAAGATATATATATAGAAAAATAGACAGATAGATATATAGATATATGGATACATCGATAGATAGATAGATATATATATATATATATATATATATATATATATAATATATATATATATATATATATATATATATATATATATATATATATATATATAGCCTGATAGACAACTAGACAAATAGAAAAAATGACATATAGATAGTTAGACATATCGACACATAAACATTTAAATACTTAGATAGTTAGATAGATATATTGATAGATAGATAAAAAAACACTTAGACTGATAAAATAATAGACAAATAGAAAGATAAATAGATAAATAGAAATATTAAGATAGATAAATAGATAGATAGGGAGAATGTAGATTGATGAATAGATAGATAGAAATATAGACATATCGACAAATAGATAGATAGATAGATATATAGACAACTATTTAGATATATAGATTAATAGATTAATAGATAAATACATAGACACATAAATATATATACAGATAGACATAAAGATAAATAGACTGATAGACTAATAGATAGTCCGATAAATTTAGTGATAGATAGATAGATAGATTGATTAAAAAATACATAGACTGTTTGATAAATATACAATTAGACAAATAGCTAGATTGATAGATAGATATATAGATACACAAATAGATTGATAAATAGATAGTTAGACAGATATATAGATAGATAGATAGATAGAAAGATATACAAATAGATAGATAGATAGATATATAAATATATAGATAGACATTTAGATATATAGATAGATATATAGATAGATAGATAAATAGATAGACAAATAAATTGATAGACATATAGATAGAAAGAAAGATAGAAATATAGAAACATATAAAGATAGATAGATAGAAAATAAATAGATAGATTTATTTATAGAGAGATAGATTGATAAATATATAGGTATATTGATAGATAGATAAATAGATAAACATATATAAATATAGATAGATAAAGAGGTAGATAGACGTATAGATAGATAGACATATAGATAGATAGATAAATAGAAAGATTGGTAGATAGATATATAAATATATAAACATATAGACATATAGATATATCGATAAATAGATAGATAGATAGATATATAGAAAGACAAAGAGGCAAATAGACTATTATACTTGTATAAAGAAATATAGTTATATTGTTATAAACAAAAAAAAAATTAACAGATAGATAGTTATAAAGTTAGTTAATTAGACATATAGACATATATAATAGAGTAATAGATTAATAGATAGATAGATTGATTGATAGATATATAAATAGTAAGATATACATTTAGATAGATAGACATTTAGATAGGTAGCCATTTAGATTGATAAACAAATAGACAATTAGAAAAATAGATAAATAGACAGATAGATAGATAGACATAGAGACCGATATACATATAGACTTATAAACTTATAGACATATAGATAAATAGATAGATAGATAGATAGATAAATAGTTAGATTGATAGTTAGAAAGTTTGACAAAAAAAACATATAGATAGATACAATATAAAAAAATAAAAATTTAGACAGATAACCAAATTTAAAATAGAAAGATAGACAAATATATAGATAGATAGATAGATAGGCAAATAAAGATATCGACAAATAGACAGCTTGATAGCTTGAAAATAGATAGATAGATAAAAAGCCTGAAAGATAAATAGATAGACAAAAAGCCTGATAGATTGATAGATAGATAGTTATAGAAATTTTTAAATAGATTGTTAGATAGATAGATATATAAATAAATAGATAGATAGATAGATATATCAAAAAATATATAGTTAGAAATATAGATTTTTTGACAAATAGGCAGATAGAAAAATAGATAAATAGATCGAAAGATAGATTGATACATAGATAAATAAATAGATAGGTAAATAGATAGAAAGAATAATAAATAGATAGATAGATAGGTATATAGATAGATAGATAAATGGATGGATAGCTAGACATACAAATAGATAGATATATAAATAGATAAATATATATATAGATAGAAATAAATATAGAAAGATTGAAAGTTAAATATATAGAAAGATAAATAGACAGACATTTAAATAGATAGATAGATAAATAGATAGTCATAAAGATAGATAAATAGAAAGATATAAAGATGGATAGATAGCTAGATAGATAGATAGATAGACTAATAAACACATAGATAGATGGACTAATAGATTGATACATAGATCGAAGATAGAAAGACTGATAGGTTAATTGACAGATCGACTAATAGATAGAAATATTATTGTATAGTTATATAGATACAATGTTTGATAGATAGATAGTTAGAAATTTATTTAATTAGATAGATATACAGAAATATATATAGATAGAAGAATAAATTGACAAATTAAAAAATATATAGATAGACACATAGACCATTTAGATAGATAAACATTTAGACATATAGATATTTAGATAGATGCACATTTAGATAAATAGAAAAATAGATAATTAGACAATTAGACAAATAAACAGAGGGACATTTAGACAAATAGACATATAAATAGATATAGATTTAGAAAGAAAGAAAGATATATAGATAAATAGAGATATAAACAGATAGACATATAGATTGTTAGATAGATAGTAAGAAAGTTAGAGAAATAAACATATAGATAGATAAAAAGATAAAAAATAGTCTTATAGATAGATAAATAGATTGAAAAATAGTAAGTTAGACAAATAGATAGAGAGATAGATAGAGAGATAGACAAATAGATAGATTGATAGATTGAAAATAAAAAGATAAACAGATAGATAAATAGATAGATTGATATATTGATATACAGATAGATATATAATAATTAGATATATAGACATATAGATAGATAAATAAATAGAAAGATAGACATATAGTTAGATAGATAGAGAGAAAGATAGATAGATAGCTAGATAGATAGATAGATAGACATATAGATAGATGGATGGATAGAGAAATAGACATATATATCAATAAACTCCTAGACTTATAGATAGATAGCAAAATAAACACATAAAGATATAGATATATACACAAATAAATAGAATGATAGATACATAGATTTATATATAGATAGAATGATAAATAGATAGATATACAAATAGATACATAGAAAGATATTCTTATAGTTAGATACACAGATAAATAAATAATTGATAGATGGAGAGAAAGTTAAATAGATATATAGATAGACTATAGATAGATTGACTAGTTAACAAATAGGAAGATTGATAGATATATTGATTGATATACACAGAAAGATAAACAAATAGACATATATAGATATAAAAAGATATACTGATAGACAAATAGATAGAAACACAAATATAAGATATAAATAGATATATAGATCGATAGATATAAATATAGATAGATATAGTGTTAGCCAGAAATATATATTGATAGATAGATAGACATATAGATTGATAGACATATAGATAGATACACAAATAGATAGATAGATAGATAAAAAGATAGATAGATAATTAGATAGATAAATAGATAGATTGATAAATAGTAAAATTGATAGATCGACAAATAGATAGATAGATATATAGATATATTAATAGATAGATAGATAGACAGATAGATACATAGACAGATATATAGATAGATAGATATTAGATAGACAAATAGATAGATAGATAAAAAGATAAACAGATTAATTTATTGATAGATATATAGAAAGATAGATAGACACGTAGATAGATAGATAGAATGATAGATAGATAGATAGACTGAATGATAGATAGATAGAATTATAAATATATAGACAAAAAGATAGTTAGAAATATTGATAGATAGACAGATATATTGACACAAAGCCAGATAGACAAATATATAGATATACATATAGATAAATAGATAAACAAATAAATAGATAGATAAATAGATATGCAAGAAGATAGATAGATAGATAGATAGGCAGATAGATATAATTAGATAGGTATATTGCTAGATAGGGAAAATATAGAAAGATAGATATAAATATACATAGATCGACAAATAGATAGATAGACAAATAGATAAACCAGATAGACTGATAAATAGATAGAAAGATTGATAGATGATCAGAAAGACATATAAATAGATAGAAAAATAGACATATACATACATATATAGATAGAATGATAGATAGATAGAATGATAAACTCATAAACATTTAGATACCTAGGCACATTGATTGATATAGATAAACAGATACACTAATAGAAAAATAGACAAATAGACAAATAAACAGATAGATAGACATATAGATAGATATATAGATAAACATATAGATAGATAGATAGAGACAAACATATAAATAGAGAAACAAATATACAAAAAATTAAATAGACTAATAGTTTAATTGATAGTTTGATAGTTTGATAGTTTGATAAATAGCTAGATATATAGTTAGATAGTTAGATAGTTAACCAATTAAATAGATAGACATATAGAAATATATAAGGATAGAAAGATGCATAGATATATAGATAGATCGATAGAGAACAAATAGACAGACAAATAGATGGATGGATAGAAAGATTGTCAGATAGACATATAGATAAACAATCAGACATCATATATATAGATAGATAGATAGAAATATAGTTAAATAGATAGACATATAAAAAAAGAGAGATAGAGAGATAAATAGATATCCATATACACATAGACATAAAAAGATATAGAAAGATAGACCGATAGAAAAATACACACATAGGCTGATAGAAATGTTGATTTATAGACAAATATGCATATAGATAGATTGATAGATATATATAAAAATTGCCTGATAAATAAATAGAAAAATAGACAGACAGAAAGATAGATAGATATACACATAGAAAGAGATAAATAGATAGATAAAGATATAGAAAGATAGACTGATAGAGTAATAGTTAGATTAATAGATAAATAGATAACACTATAAGAAAATATTGATTTACCTAGGGAAATTTAGCTTGATATAATATCCCTAGCTAATTAGTGAGGCATTAGCTAGGGAATAACAAGGGATTTTTGATTTTAGATTAAAATAAAATTTTATGATGGATTAGTGATGGAATAAAGATGCAAATATTCGATTGAAAATATTTTATTGCTAATATTTTTTAAGATTTCCATGCAAAGAAAAGTAGAGAATTTAGCAAGGTATTTAGTGATGGATTAGCAACGAAAATATTTGGTTAAAAAATTTCCGTCGTTAATGTATTTTCATAATTTTTTTGCAAATAAAAGCATGGAATTTAGCGACGGATTTAGTGACTGATATAGCAATAGATTTAGCGATGGAATTTCTCTAACTAATTAGATCGAGACAAAATTCATCGCTAAATTATTATCTGAAATGTTTTTTTACTATTTTATATTTTATTGCAAGTGATTATTCCTTAAATTTCTTGTTCACAAAATATATCCATTGAGCTAAGGAATTTCCATAGCTATTTGGGCTAGAAATAATTTTCATCACAAATTTTTAATGATTTAATTTTTTTTATATATTATTAGTTTTAATATTTTATTTAATTTTGTATATTAATTGTACATATGGCATGGTCTATAAATGAGTGATTCTTGGAAGACACATTCTCCTCGTATAATTATAAAAGTAGATTATTATAAATAAATAATAAAAAAAAATATTAATACCAAAAAAATTAATTTTAATAAAGACTACAATAACTATTAATAAAGACTAAAATAACTATTAATAAAGAGTGCAATAACATTAAATAATTAATTCTATAAATTAAAAATTTTTAAAGATATTTTAAAAAATAAATGAATATACATTAAAATTTCTACTAATAAAAAGATTAAATAATTCATTGTATAATAAATTATAATATATTTATAAAAATATCATAATTAATTAAAAAACTAGTAAATATTAATTTTATTTTAAGTATAAAAAATAGTTTTCTGCCTAAATGAAATTTTTTAAAATAGAATTACTAAAAAATTTGAAATATTTGAATTATAAAAAAATTTCTAATTTTTCATAATATTTAAATCAAAATAAATGGATATTTAAAGATAAATACAGAGATGTTTGCCCCTATTGAAATTTATAAGAACTAAATAATTGAGTTAAATTTATATTAATAGCTTTTAATATTTCATTTTTATTAAATTTAATAAATATAAATTTTTCTTAATATTCATCTCACTAAGTAATTTTAGAATTTTATAAATTATAAATTATATCAAATAATATTAAATTTTATGTCTTTAAAATAAATTAATATTATCTTCATAAAAATTAATATGAATACTTAAATATTTATTAACTTAAAATATATATATTTATAAAGTTTTTGACATAAAGAGTATCTATAGATTTTTAGGAAAGTGGCTTGAAGACCAATAATCTTTTCATATCTGCCTTGCTATATTAAGTTTACAAATTTTGTAGCCATTTAATTTGTTTTTTCATTTTGAAGGCCAAACATCTATTTTTTGAAATTATTTATATATTTATTGTTTAATTAATTTGATAATTAAAAATTAAAAGGTGTTTGGTTTTCATGCGTGTCTTGCTACACACATTAACTTGTTGAAAATAATTTATTAAGTAAAAAAATATGTTTTTATATTATATATATATTTATTGTATATTAAATGTGTTAATAATTTAAAATTAAAAAATTAATGGAATTTTAAAACCTAATAAAACTTAATAAACTTAATAAACGTAAGTGATTTTGTTCATCATGCGCAAACATAAGTCGTGAATGTCCATAGAAACATATGGCTAGGGTTTGGGAAACACTAACACTCCATGGCATCAACACATTGTCATAGTCATGGAATACCCATAAAAAATATATGATCTTTAAGGACCGAAAGCAATTTGCATCATGCTAATTTTACTGAACTACGAGGATGAAAGAGATAAATCAGTGCTATCATAATAGCCTTTGCTTGTATGACGATTGCTGCGAGTGCAGATGCGAATCCTATTGTTCTGATGATTGTTCATTGCAAATTCATTATTTAATTAGCTCTTCGTCTTTCATTATTTATTTAACCTGATATTTTGAATATAGCATTTATGTATCATTATCGGCTATTAGGGATTTTATGTTTAAAAGCAATTGAACTGATACTGCGTCATTATTTGTAGGGGTATAGATGTTTATAATTGGCCTGGGTTTGGGAGACAAGAAGGATATCATGGTTAGAGGCTTTGAAGCAGTAAAGAAGTGTGAAAGAGTGTATATTTAAGCTTATACTTCTTTCCTATCCTTTGGTCTCACATTCGATTGTAGTAATGTTGTAGGGCAAATTCACCATCCTTTGTCATTCTCCACCATTATTGTCCATCATCTTCACACTATAAGAAAATATCAATTTAGCTAGGAAATTTTAGCCAGGGATCAATCCCTAACTAAATTGTGAGGGATTAGCTAGGGAATAGCAAGGGATTTATGATTTTTCTTTTAAAAATAAAGCAACGGATTAGAGACGGAAAATTTTCGTAAATTCCTCTCAAGAAAAGTGGGTATTTTATTGATGGATTAGCAACGGAAAATTTTCATAAATTCTGCTCAAGAAAAGCGGGGAATTTAGTGATAGATTTAGCAAAGGAATATCTCACGCTAATAAAAGCCTGAAATTAACAACGAATTTAGCGACGGATTTTCCCAAACTAATAAAATCTATGATTTAGCGATGAATTTAGCGATGGAATTTCCCTAACTAATAAAATCTATAATTTTTTGACAGATTTAGCAAAAGATTTTCCCTAGTTAATTACATTCTGAATATAGTGATGGATGTTAGCGACAGAACTTCCCTAGCCAATTACAACCTGAATGTAGCGATGGATTTTAGTGACAGAAATTCCCTAGATAATTAAATCTGGAAAATAGCGATTGATTTAGTGACAAAACTTCCATAGATAATTAAATCCAAAATATAGTGATTAATTTAGTGACGGAACTTCCCTAGCGATGGATTTAGCTCTAAAATTCATCAACCTAATTTTACACTCTGAAATAAAAAAAATAAAATCTCTTTTTCCAATTTAAGAAATGAGAATTTAAACGAGTTATCTCCACCGAGACAAAATCCCATGCCAACATCTAGTCATAATTAATAATAATAATAATAATAAGATGAATAAAAAGAATAAGAAAAATAAAAAGATTAAGAAGATTGAAAAACCCACATCTCTAAGAACTAGAGAGAGAAAGTAGGATTTTTAGAGAGAGAAAGCTTCAAGTTGTGCAAGAATAAAGCTAATACATAGCCAAAATGGGGCAAAATGACTTCTTATTTAATAAGAAGTCTTTTGTGAGCTTATTTAAAGAACCCACGATATTGCATATGAGGTTTGGAAATAAAAATGGTGTGGCACCGATATACATTCCCTCGGTAGATCTTGATAAACACACCGAGTATTTCAATTACACCTAATAGAGAAATTTTGATATGGAAAACCTCTCGCAAAGGAATTTCATGAGTTTATAGATGCGATATCTATCTTCATCCCAAAGATGGAGATTTTCAAAGAGCAATCTCACTTCAATGAGATTTTCAAAGGCTATGGATGAGGCATCAATGCATAATTAAGGACTTTTCAATGAGAATTCTAAAATGGATAATGGATTTCAACCCAAAAGAGAAGGCACTGATAGCCCCGGTATGGTTTATTTTTCCTAATTTACCTCTGCATCTATACAGTAAGCAATCTCTCTTCATCTTGGTAAAATGTATGGGTAAACCAATAATGAATGATGAGGCCACTGCATGATTGACTAAACCAAATAATCCAAGAATTTTCCTGGGGTTTATTCTCTTCTCATGGCCTCCAAAGAAACTATGGATAGACTTCAATAATGAACCGAGGTTTTGGTAGTTAATTGTGCCTAAACATATCCCCTAATATTGTTTAAAATGTAATAGAATGAGCCATGGGTAGGAGGAATGTATGAAGGGGATGGGCAGAAATGATACATTGGAATAATATTATGGTAGAGACAAGGGTAAAACCACATGGGTTAAAAAAGATATAAACAAAGAACTAATGCTATGTCAGAATATACACTCTTATAATGAGGAAATTAAGGTGGGCAGTAAAGGGGAGAAGGAGAATAACACCCTGCTGGATAACAATAAAAAATAGGAGGAAAATATGGGCAAAGCATACATGTTTAATGAGGGATAGAGGGGAGGAAAAGAGCAAGGTCTAGAGTGGGTAGTGGTGGTATACAGCAATAAGAATAAGGGAGAGATAGTTGAAAAAAACAAAGAAATAAAAAATAAAATTATAGATAACAAGGAAGAAAATAGTAATGCCTCTAAGGCATTTTCTCATCTAAATGCTGAAAATAGATATTAGTGGAAAACACACTAATAGCAGGCAGAAATAGGAGGGTCAACTGGTCTATCATGTTCTTGGGTCTCTTGTTCTTTGTGGGTTAACTAGACTCTATTGGTAGTGTTTGTAATGTTACTTCGTGAAGCTGCATGTTCTAGGTGCGCAGTTAGGAGGTTTGTGGTGCGTCCAGTGATGATTGTAGATTGTTTAAGTGTAGTTCTATTAGAGGTATCAAACGGGCCGGGCCGGCCAAGCCCGGCACGAGGCACGGCACGGTTCAGCATGCCTGGGTCGGCCCGGCACGTTTTTTAACCGTGCCCGGGCCCGTGCCGTGCCTGGCCCGGCACGGCACGCCGGCACGGTTTCTCCCGTGCCGGTTAGGTTTCACGCGGGCATGCCGCACACGTAGGCGTGACCCAGACCCTCCCGAAATAAAGCCCGCGAGTCGGGTCTGAATGGACCAGACCCGCGGTCCCAACATTTTGACCCAATCCCAACGGGAAAAAAAAATTCAAATCAGATTGAATTTTAGCTGTTGGATTCGACTCCAACGGCTAGGGGGCAGAATCAAACGGTCCTCGTGATCATGCCCCCTTATTTTATATTAAAAAATCAAAAAAATATAAAAAAAATATCTTTTTTATAAAAAATTAATATATTTAATCTATAAATTCTACCCCCCCTTACTATAACAATTATGTTATTCAAAAATATATAACCTCTCAAAACTTTCTCTCTCTCACATAAATCGTGCATCTCTCTCTCGGGCCTCGGGATTTTGCTTTCGGCTTGGATTTTCGTGAAACTCGACTTGAGTTTTGAACATCAGAGCTTCCTGCGGTACACCTTGCACGTGACTGACCTCATTGCTTTTACCGGGTAATATATTTTATGTTTTTATTTACATTCTCTCTCTAAAGATTCTCTCTCTAGAAAAACTTAGGAAAAAAATAAAAAACATAAAAAATGACAAATACACCTGACACGTATTTAAATTTGGAAAATGAAAATGTTAGTGTTACACAGACGTCTGCGGCTGCTGAAACATTGGTTTCTCCAGTCGTCTCAACCCAAAGTTCTAAAAACAAAAAACTAGGAGGACTTCTGTAGTTTGGGCTCATTTTAAAATTATAACACAAAAAATGTTAGGGGTGAGGAACTAGAAATGACACAGTGCAAATATTGTATGAGACTTTTAACATGCAAGAGTTCATGTGGGACTGGGCACCTTAAGAGGCATGCCGAATTATGCATCAAAAAACATGGACCCTTAGATCCTAGGCAAACCCAACTTGGCACTACATTTTTTGAGACTGGATCGAGTTTAGTCTCAAAGTTTACTCCCTTCCTATACTCCAGCGAGTTGGGTAGGGACGGCATGGCCAGGCTCATCACATTGATGGGTCTTCCGATCAGATTTTCAGAAGATCCGAGGGTAGTGCGCATCATGTAGACTTATTTTCAGCCTTCCTATCGTAGGATTCCTAGGTCCACATCTAGGAGTGACATACTAAAGATATATAAGTTATAAAAACAAAAAATTTTTAAGGAATTTATGGCATATAGTGGAGTGGTGTCCGTGACGTCCGATATATGGACAAGTCACAATGATTCTTCTTATGCATGTCTCACGAGTCACTACGTAGATTCTAACTAGACAATCAATAAAAAAATTTTAGGATTCAGTGAGATTCTTCATCCTCATGATGGCCCGGCCATTTTTGAGTGTATGATGAAAATATTTATGGAATATAAAATTCAAAATAAAATTTTTAGTGTCACATTCGATAACACTTCTAATAATGGAGTAGCGATCAATATGTTTGTTAGGAATAGTAGAGACGCACCATTAGGAGAGATCTTTCATGTCAGATGCATGTGTCACGTTATTAACCTAATTATTCAAGCGGGTATGAAGGTGTGTTCCCCCACGTTGGATAATATACGCAATGCACTAAATTATATTCGCACTCCTCGTAGACAACAAGAGTTTGGTACTCTCTGTTTGTCTGTGAATCTTAAGAAAAAGAAATTCCAATCGGATGTGAGACATCGTTGGAATTACACGTACCTGATGTTGGAATAATGTGTTGGATACGAACACGTGATATCCGACTACGTCAATAGTAAGAGTGACGAACTTATTATTGACGACACTGACTGGGCTTCAAAAATTTCATTTATGAAATTCTTGAAGATATTTTATGTCATGACGAACATGTGTTCGTCGGTTTATACGCCCACCACTTGCATTGCACTCCGATGCATATGCAACATTAGTAGCATATTTAGGAAGTATCGAGCTGACCCGACGCTTAGCCATATGGTTGCAGAGATGGAGACCAAGTACTTGAAGTACTGGTCCACTATTCCATCTCTTTATTGCCTCGCTGCATGCATGGACCCTAGTGTTAAGGTGGAAGGGGTAGAAAATACCCTGACTTTTATTTCCTCGTGCATGAACCTGGAAGAGCCACCTGAAGTGCTCATTCACGAGAAGTTGACTGACCTATTCACATACCACGATACTAGGTATGGTGGTGGTAGTAGTGAGACTGTGATTACGGACATTGATACCTTGTTCGGAGATAACGATTATTCCATTCAGCTAGCGAGGGGGAACGTAGGGGTGGACCATCACATAGGAGCGAGCTGTCTCGGTACTTACATACCGATTACTGCTCAATCATATCATATTCTGATACTAAGAATCTTGATTTATTACAGTGGTGGAAATCATATGAGTACACCTATCTCGTGCTATCTAGGATGGCACGGGATCTACTGACTCCTCCAGTGTCGAGCATAGCATCAGAGTCTACTTTTTCTGTTGTAGTGAACGTGATTTCGGATAGGAGATCGAGATTACGTCCAGATATGGTTGAGGCCTTGGCTTGTTTGAAGGATTGGGAGGATTCGAGGTTTAGCATCCATGATCGTGCTGGAGTGGGACTGGGACAGGCACTACAGTCGCATCCACATCCACTACGATGGCGGAGTTGATTGCCGATGATGATGATCCATATGATACTGATCTTGATGTTGTGACTGATGATTCTCATTATATGTTGATTGACGATTGATGATGATCTGCTGTTTTTTTTTTGGATGTTTTTTTATTCATTGTATTTGTACGCTTTGTTTGTACGTTGTGTTGAAACTTATACTTGTTTTGTTCGGACCATCGGTTTCAAATGCATGATTGGTAATTTTTCATTTCTATTGTTTATTTTTTTTTTTAATTTTTATTTATACTAACATAATGTATTGATTTATTTTTTTTACCATTTAAATTTTATTTTAAAAATTAATAACTTTAATATATAATTAATAAATATAATAAAAGCTAAACTAATTTGAATTTGAAAAAAAATACTTTTCTAAAATTTGTTTTTTTATTTAATTTTTATTTTTAACATTTTTAAAATAATTCATATTTATTAATTAATACTCTACACTTAAGTCTTAAGCAATACAATTTACATTATATAAATTTTTTAAAAAAAAAACAATATTCTGCCTGTCCGTACGGCCTCCGGCCTGCCCCTGCCAGCCTGCCCTGCCTCTCAGCCCTCTCTCTCACTCTCAGTCTCTCACTCTCTCTCAGTACTCAGGCTTGGCCGCTTGGGTCAGCCTCTGCCCTGGCCTGTATGGCCAGGCCCGGCCCGAGCGGGCTCGGCATGGCCTGCCGTGCCTACGGGCCATGCCGGGCATGCCTATATTTAAACCGTGCCATGCCGGGCACGACACTATACAGGAACCGTGCCGTGCCGGGCACGGCACGGTGGCACGATCGTGCCACTTTAAAACGTGCCTGTCTATGCCGGGCCGGCCCGTTTGACACCTCTAAGTTCTATAGGGGAATGCGAATTCTGGGTATCTTGAAGCACTCTTCCTTTGTTGAATTCTATGTGCTCCAAATATCATCTAAATGGATTTTTTCTACTGATGGAAACCCCATTGGGCGCTCAATTCACTCAGCAATCTATATGGAATATGTTAGAGGAGGATATCTTAAAGCATTTTTTGCTCTCTCTCTCTCTCTCTCTCCTCCCTTCTTTTGTCTCTCCCCCATCTCTCTCTCTCTACTCCATTTTTCTATTTTTCCCCCCACATCTCTCTCTCTCTTTGCAGTAGCAACGGCAATAAATGTGGTATATACGTATGTATATAGTCAGTATATACATACATATAATACTATAGTATTTTATGTACATATATACTGAGTATATATATGTACTCAGTATATATGTATGCATAATACTATAGTTTATATGTACTTATACTGCAGTAATATATGTACTAGTGAAATGTTAGTATATTTGTACATATTTACTACAACAATATAATTTATCAAAACATAGTTTTTTTTATTTATTTTGATTTGATTTGTTAGTTTAAATTTCTTACATATGTGGTACAACATTGTTTCCCATATGAAGCTTGTATAAGTGAAGACATAGATTAATAAGATGTAATATAATTTTTGTTATTTTTTTTGTTTTAGTTATTTTAAAATATTGTATTAAAATAAGATATTAAATGAATTTTTTTGGTTAATTTAAAATTTTTATTTATAGCTTCTATTTTTATTAAATTTAATTTAAAAAAATTAAATTATTTAATTAAATTTTAGTTTAAGTTGTATGACAATCTACTTTAATTTGTGTTTGTTCATGTCTATAATAACTGTTTTTATATACTTGTAAAAATTTTTGTCTCCGAATTTTGTGGATAGAGTTTTAGGCTATTATAGGCATGTAAAAACATATTATATGTAGCAGTAGCAATGACAGCGGCGGCAGCGATGGCAACGGCGGCAGTGTAAGTGACAGTGGCAGTAGAGGCGGCCACGGCAGCTGCCGCCGTGCCAGTGGCGGCAGCGGGTGTTACAACTGTGGTAGAGGCGGGGGCCACAGTGGTGGCAGTAGCGGCATGAGCGACAGTGGTAGCAGCGACGAGAGTGGCGGCATCGGAGGCAGCGGTAGTGCCTGTAGCAGTAGCTACACTGAAAGCAACAGTGGTCGTAGTGGTAGAGGTAGCAATGATAGTAGTGATGGTGGTGATAGCAGTGGCGGTAGCGACGGAAATGGCAGCACCGACAGTGGGGCCAGTGGCGGAAGCATCAAGCAATGATAGCACTAGCAGCGGGGGCAGCGGCGATAGCCATTTAAGCGGCCAGCAGCGTTAGCTGCATCAGCATTGGCGGTGGTGGTCGTGATAGCAGTAGTGGTATTGGCAGCGACAACAACAACAGCAGCAATGGTAGGAGCGGCAGTGGGAGCATCAGCAACAACACCAAATGAGGTATATAGGTACGAATAAAGATAGTATATACGTACGAATTAAGTCATTATATACGTACATATAATATTGTAGTATTTTCTGTATATATATATTGAGTATATTTGTACTCAATTTATATGTACACATAATACTACTATTTTTATGTACATATACAGCATTAATATATGTACGAGTGAAATGCTACTACATATTTACATATATACTGTAGAATTATATATGTATCAATACATAACTTTTTTTTTAAATTTGACTGAGTGGTTTAAATTTCTTACAGATATGATACAGTATTGTTCCTCATACAAAGCTTTTATAAGTGATGAGATTTTTCACTAGACATTACGTGCTGTGACTCGAACAGCTTTGTCGCAGTAGAAAAGTAATGATCGGAGAAGCAGAGGGAGAGAAAGCAACGTCAAAGAATGGATATATTATTCTTTATGCACTATTGGTAGATAAATTGATGAATAAGACTAATTAAAATGTTGTTATTTTATTGTTTCAATTATGTAAAATATTGAATTAGAATATGATATTAAATGATTTTATTTTTTTGTTTATTATAAATTATTTATAGTTTCAATTTTTTTTTTCAATTTGATATAAAAATATTATATTATTTAATTAAACAATTTTAAAATAAATTAAATTCTAAAATTATTTTTGAAATTAAAATACTTGGGAAAAATCGCTTGCTAAATTAGCAAGGAATAAATTCATTGCAAAATTAGCAAGGGAAAATCCATTACGAATTTAGCTAGGGAATTTTCCCTATCTTATTTTGCTAGGGAAATCTTAAAAGTAGCAATGGATTTTCCGTCGCTAAATTTATTTAGCTAGGGACTATTTCCATCGCTAAAATTAATCGACCAGCACGTTAGCTTGGGATTCTTCCGTCGTTATTTTAATTTAGCGACGGAAAATCTCATCTAGCTTGCTAATTTAGCTAGGGAATTTGTCTTTTTTAGCAAGAGATTTTTCCGTTGCTAACTTTTTAGCTAGGAACACTTTCCATCACTAAATTTTAGCAAAAATCACTTTAGATAGGGGAGCTATCTATTGGTAATCCATCGATATATCCTGTTTAGTGATAGAAATCACCCATTTAGCTAGGGAATTGTCCCTAGCTAAATGTGATTTTGTTTGTAGTGTGTACTGAACATACAAAATACATGTTAAATATGAAGATGTATAAGAATCTGTCTAAATAATCCAATATATCGATGTTTTTTGGAATGGAACTAAATCTAGGTAACCATTGGATAGATACACTAGTAATATTCAATTTAGTTTTTATTATTTGTTTAATTTTAATAGTTCATATTTGAAAAGAAACTAATTGTGTCATTGATATTGTTGCAAAAAAAATAATAAAAATGTATAATTATGCATGCATCACACATGTAACTATATATAACTTTTTAAAACTATATATATAACTATATATTACTATGTATAATTATATGTAACTATATTTATAACTATATGTATAATAGTTTATGATGACTATATATAACTATGAATTATTATAACTAAAAAAAATATTTTACCAATCAAATTTTAGTAAATGGATTAAATCAATTTAATAACTATGGACATAATACCATCAAAATTTTAATTTGGAGTTTTCCAAATGATTTGATAATAGATTACAATTTGATATTTTTCAAATGATAAGATTACACTCTTTTGATTACTACTAGAACCAACAAAAGGCTTGGCTGGTCCTCCTAGTGTTGGGAAGAGCACGTTAGCTTCTGAAGTTGTGAGATGCACGAATAAATGGTCCCACGCAGACACAGCCTCATTTTCTGATTCGAAGCCATTAGACATTGCCACAATCCTTCCTATGGATGGGTTCCATCTTTACTGATCTCTGCTGGATCAAAAAGAAGCTAAGCTTCTATTATCTTTTCATGCTTTCTGAAATACTTTATTTTTTCCTTCTCTCTCTCTCTCTCTCTCTCCAAACATCATTATTGGCCATCATTTAGATATTTGTTGAAGGTATTGTGGCCATCAATCTAGTTAAGCTGAAAAAGACCTCAGCATTAATATGTGATCTCTTTATTAGCTATTTTATACCAAATATTTTTTTTATTAAATTATCACTATCACTTCAATTTTTATTTAATATATTGAAATAATATGTTTTCAAGTTTGTTTTTGACACTCTTATTTTGTGTGATTCTGTGTTGTCGCTGATTAGACCCGTGACTACATTTTATCATTCATCGGTGGAATTAAACTATTGAATTGTTAATTATCATAATGATTTCTAATGAAATTCATTTAAATGTGTTCATTCTGCCTATTCTCCTTCTTTTGCATGTTCATAGTTTCAAGGATGATGACTGGCTGAACATGAGGAACTGAGGCTATTATGAGCCATCTTTCAAGGGGCATCTTGGACTGCAACTGATACCTAGTGTGGGAGACCACAACTCAAAGTCTTTCTTACAAGGACATGATCTTAACACCTTTATCGTTAATGCTAAAATTCCATTCCATCCCCACGAATGCATTGTCTCCAACACCTCTCTTTCACTACATTACATGAGAAATAGCTAGATAAACCAAAGAGATAAGTTTATGAACATGTTACCTCCAAATGTTTCTTATCCTATTCTCAGAGAAACTTATGTTCTCGACCATTACAGATTCTACACCCACATGATTCTTTGCAAAGTGGGGATGGAAGGATTTGTAAGATCGATCAACCAAGCCATGATGAACAAGATGGCCAACCCAAGAGAAAGCAAAGTGGGGATCCACCAAGAAAATCAAAACCAGAGAACCCATGGAAACCAAAGGATCCAAACTCCATTTCTATTCTATGTTTGAAAGCTCCAAAGAAATGCTTGGACATGGTCATCAATAGCAATGACTTGGATATCTCTGGCATTCCCATACCAGTATGCACTTGCAACGGCAAGTCTCAACAGTGCTATCGATGGGGTTGAGGTGGGTGCCAATCCACATGCTGCACAACTAGCACATCGATGTATCCCCTACTTTTGATCATGAAAAAAAGAGGAGTGAGAATAGCTGGGAGGAAGATGAGTCAAGATGTCTTGCTATATGAAGTTTGCAAATTTTGCAGCCATTTGTTTTTTTTTAATATTTGGAAGACAAAACATCTAATTTTTGAAGTTTTTTTCCTCTTTTTTTCTTTGAATATGAATTATTTTTATGGAGTGCATATTGTTTTTATATAGTGCATATTATTTTTATGGAGTACATATTAAATTGTTCTATAGTTATGTTGACACATACAATGAAGTGATGGTCCTTGCTTCTAACTAAGAGAGGAACCATATGACAGAAGAAGCTATAGGGTTGATGGACTAATACAATAAAGCTAAGCAATTAAAATCACTGGTTCAAGCACATAGAGAGGGGAAGAAATGTACTAAAAAAGCCACATGAGAGCATGATGCTGTGGAGGGTGGCGGGGCAGAGCAACTCCCTTATAGATCTTGGGACTGTGAGAGAATTCTGGTTGTAGGGAGGTAGGGTGCGAACATTGATGCGCCAACCCTGGTTCATTGCTTGTCTTCCAGGTTTTCCTCTAAGAGATTTTAGATATATTTTTGAAGATTTAAATAAGATTTGTATTTCTTATTAATGTTGATAGTGATGTTTTGTGCCTTCTTTGTGAAGTATAAATGGGATAATACTTTACCTGTTGTTCTATATCCATATCTATACCTTCTGTTCTATATCTATAAGACATCCATATATACTATAGTGTATATGTATATATACTGTAATATATATGTACATATATACTGTAGTATATATGCACATATATACTGTAGTATATATGCACATACATACTTAGTATATATGCACATACATACTTAGTATATATGAACATACATACTTAGTATATATGCACATACATACTTAGTATATATGCACATACATACTTAGTATATATGCACATACATACTTAGTATATATGCACATACATACTTAGTATATATGCACATACATACTTAGTATATATGCACATACATACTTAGTATATATGCACATACATACTTAGTATATATGCACATACATACTTAGTATATATGCACATACATACTTAGTATATATGCACATACATACTTAGTATATATGCACATACATACTTAGTATATATGCACATACATACTTAGTATATATACATATACACTATAGTATTATATGTACATATATACTATATATAACTATCTTATTGATGAGCATGATGTTTATGATATTGCTTGTGTTTTGCTGGGTGCCATGTTCTATACTTTATCAATTAATACGTTGTTCTATTTATAGCTTTTTTGAGGAAGAATTAGCATGTCATACACATTGAGGCATGCCTGGCACACAAAAGTACACTTCGAGAGTGATATCGAGGTTATTCCCTTAGAGTTGCCATAATAAAAATAACATGGTATATAAGGGCATTGTTTGTATGAGGTTATTCATCAAGTATATTATATTTATTTTAGGTTGTGTGATTTTTGGTAAAGACCATTTCCATGCATTAATGATTAAGTTGAACTAGAAAGGTGTAATATATGGACAAGATAAAAAAATATGAGAAGATAGGAAAATAGTGTGTGCATGTCTGAGTGTGCGTGTATGTGATTGGACACATATAGTTATACTATATTTTTGCTGTATGCATGTATATTGCATATATACATGCTTATGCATTTTTAAGTAAATGCAGAGAAATATCTGATGCATATGTGCATGCTAGTATCGTTCATTAGTTTTTTTATTACTGAATATTGTAGACCATCTCTGTTATTCCAAGCCTTTTCTTAACAACTTGACTAGGAGGATGGTCATTGAAAAACTTAAGTGGGGAATAGAATACAAAGGTGAGCTACCTTGTGTTCTTTTCTTGTGCATTGCATTTTTTTTCTAATTTTTTTGGTTTCTTTCAAGTTTCTTTCCTTTTGTGGATTACTATATGAACCTACAGGTGTGCAAAAATTCAATACCACGTAGCCTGTTATCATTTCAACTTCCATTTCCCTTTTGTTTGTCACTTTCTAACTTTCATATAATTAACCATGGACTGATGAGCGAAGCTAGGCAACAAAGAAGAATATGTTGATAAGCAATTCACCAGAAATCTTGGAAAAATCTTGTATTGATAATTTAAAAAAAAGCTCATGATTATCGCATTGTGTGAAATTTCTAGCAATTGGCAGTTTGTGTTGCAAGTGCTTGTCAATCTATTTATCCGCGGCATTGTATTTTGTTCTTTTTTGGTTTGTAAATGTAGTATGTTATACTCCATATACAGGTGGAACAATTTTTTTCATTTGTGTGGAGTACCAGAGAACAAAGAACTAGCAGATGCTGACCATGCCTGAGAGACCTATATGTGTGTTTTTTAAGCGCTAGATTATTTCTTCTATTGTCTTTGATGATATGTGTATTTGCATGAAAGTACATGTGTGTGTGTTCACACAGACACATGCACATACATACATGCACAAGGATACATACATGCAAAAGATCACAAGGTTAAAAAAAGTGCTGTTGGAAGAGCAGCTAGATACAAAAAGGGCATTAGCAGATAAAAGGAAGAAGAAGTTAGTGGTAGAGAGGAAATGTAGAATAAAACTAAAGTAAGCAATGTAGATGGCCATATAGGGATATGCTCGGGTGCTAGAACAGTATCCAGATCTTGAGGAGTTGGGGGAGAGAAAACAACATCAATTTCACGAACATATTATACTTTATGTACTGTCATTAGATACATTGATGAAGAATAAGATGTAATCAAGTTTTGTTATGTTTCTATATTAACTTTGTAACATATTGTATCAAAATATTGTATTAATAGATTTTATTTTTTGTTAATTATAATTAATGGTTTATAGTTTAAGTTTTTATTAAATTTAATATAAAAATTTAAAAATATGTAATTAAATTTAATGTAATAAATTAAAAATGTTAAAATAATTATGGAATTAAAATAGCTAGAGATATTTTCCCTCGCTAATTTAACTACGGAATATTCCCTCGCTAATTTAGCAAGGGAATTTTCACTCGCTAATTTTGCTAGGGAATATATTTACTAATTAATTTTCGTGACAAGCACTTTAGATTGAGAAAAGTTGCATTGTTAATCCATTGTTATTAACACTTTAGTGACGGAAATACCCCATTTAGCTTGGGAATTTTACCTAGTTATTTGGGATTTTTCTTGTAGTGTAAACATATAGACATATGGATAGATAGATAAATATATATATATATATATATGTGTGTGTGTGTGTGTGTGTGTGTGTGTGTGTGTGTGTGTGTATTGATAGATAAATTTATCAACAAATAGAAAGATAAATACATATAAGCATAGACATATAGATAGAAAGATTTATAAATAGATAGATAGAAATATAGCAAGATATATAGATTGGCATATAGACACATATATAAATAGATGGATAAATAGATATGTAGATAGATAGATAAATAGAAATATAGAGAGAAAGTTATATAGCCAAATAGATACAAAGACACATAGACAGTCAGAGAGATATATATATATATATATATATGTAAAGATATGCATATAGAAAAATAGAAAATAGACACATTTAAAGATATACAACTAAATAAATAGATTGATAGATTGATAGATTGATAGATAAACACATAGAGAAAATGACATGATATATAGAAAGATAAATAGATAAATAAATAGACAAATTGATAGATAGACAAATAAATATATAGGTAAGTAGATAGATAGATAAGACAATAGAGAGAAAGATAAATAGAAAAATATATAATTAAACAAAAATACAAATAGATAGATAGATAGACATATGATAAATAAATCAATAAATTGATTTATTGACTGATAAATAGTCAAATAGATAGATTGATAGTTAAATAGATAGAAAGATAGATATAAAAATAAATAGATAGACAGATAGGCACATAGGTAGATATATAGATAGAAAGATGGATATACACATAGATAGATATATATATATATAAGAAAAAAGTTGATAACCATATAGATAGATAGATAGGTAGATATATATATATACATAGACAAAGAGATAGATTAATTGATATACTATTAGACTGATAGATAGAAAGATAGTTAGATAGTTAGATAGATATATAGGAAGATTGACATTTAGACAAATTGACAGTTTAAAATATAAACAACTAGATATATAGATAGATAGACAAATAAATTGACAGACAAAGAGATAGATAGATAGATTGCCAGACAGACAGATAGATAGATAGACAAATAGATAAAAAGATAGATATAAAAATAAATAGATTAACAAATTGATTGATAGATTGATAAACAGAAAGATAATAAGATATTTCAATATATAGATAATTAGATAGTTAGATAGATATATTGACATATACATATTTAGATAAAAAGACAAATAAACAGATGAACATATAAATAGATAGACAAATAGATAGACAAATAGATAGATAGATAGATACATTGATTGATAGATAGATAGATAACAAATAAAAATATAAATAGATAGATAAATAGATAAATAGATAAACTAATAGACTAATAAAGAACTTGATAGATAGATAGATATACATACAGATAGATAGATAGACACAAATATATAAATAGATAGATAGATAGATACATAACTAGATATAAAGATATATAGATAGATAAATATACAAATAGATAGATAGATAAATGTACATTTAGGGAGATTAACATATAGATAGATAGATAGATAAAATGGTAGTAGAATAGACAAATAGACAGATTGAAATATAAAAAGATAGGAGGATAGATAGATAGACATAAAGATTTATAGATAGATATATAGATTAATCAATAGATAGATATACAAATAGTCAGATAAATATATAGTCATTAATAGATAGATAGATAGATCTATAGGCAGATAGTTAGATATATAGACATATAGGCAGATAGATAGATATATATATATATATATATATATGCAGATAGTTAGATAGGTAGACATATAGGCAGATAGATAAATAGATAGATAAGACAAATAGACACATTAAAAATATGTAGAAAGATATATAGATATGGCGATAAATAGATAGTCAGATAGAAAGATAGACACAAAGACATACAGACAGATTGATTGATAGATAGACACATAAACTGATTGATATAGATATAGATCGACATACAGCTATGTAGATAGATAGGTGGACATATTTAAAAATAGATAGACATAAAAATAGGCATATAGAAGGATAGAAATATAGATATAGAGAGAGAGAGAGATATATATATATATATATATATATATATATATATATATATATATATAGAATGATAGATATAAAGATAAATAGACTAATAGACATATAGAAAGTTTGAAAAAAAGAAAGAAAGATAGATAGCAAGATAAATAGATAAACAAATAGTAGGTAAATACATAGATATATAGAAAGATAAATAGATAGATAGATCAATCAGATAGACATTTAGATTAATATATAGACAGACAGATAGATATATAGATAAAAATATAATAGATAGAAAGATTTAAGATAGATAAATAAATAAATAAATAGATAGATAGATAGATAGATAGATCAACATATTGACAGATAGACATTTAGATAGTCAAATAAATAAATAGATAGATAGATAGTCAAATAGACATAAAAATTATACACATATAGATAGGTAGATTGGCAAATATGTAGATATTTATATATATAGATAGATAGATATATATATACATAGATATATAGATAGATAGGTTGATTGATAAATAGTTATATATATAGATAGATATACATATAGATAAGTAAATAGATATATAGATAGATAGATAATTAGACATATAGATAGATAGCCAATTTAATGATTGATAGATAGATAGATAGATTGAGAGATAGATATATCGATAGCTAAAAAGATATACAAATAGATAGATAGACAGATTTGATTGATAGATAGACAGATAAATTGATAGAAAGATAGGTAAATAGATAGATATATAGGCAAATAGTTAGATAGATAGATTGATAGACATACATATATATAGACACATAAACATATACAAAGATATACAAATTAATAGATAAACATAAAGATAGATACATAGATAAATAGATAAATAGTTGAACAGATAGATAAGTTGATCGATAGACTAAAGGGCAATTAGATAGTTTGAAAGATAGAAAGATAGATAGATTGATTGATTCATATATAGACAATTAGAGAGGTAGACAATTAGATAGATAGATAGACAGATAGATATATAGAAATATATACAGATAGAAATATATACAGATAGAAAGATAAACATATAGATAGATAGACAGATTGATAGATTGATAGACAGATAGATAGAAAGATAGATTGTCTCATAGACTTATAGAGTGATATACTATTATAAAAATAGAGAAAGATAAATAGATAGATAGGTAGATTGATAGATTGAAAGATAGATATATAGACAAATATATAGATTGATAAGTAGACACATAGATTAATAGATAGATATATAGATAGATAGATAAACAGACAAATAGATAGATATATAGATAGATAGATAGATAGACATATAGATAGAAAGACTAATAAATAGAAAGATAAACAAATAAATATATAGATAAATATATAGACAGCTAGACATTTAGATATATAGATAGATGATAAATTGATAGAGAGATTGTTCGATAGATGGATATATATATATATATATATATACTGATTGACTGATATACTAATAGATAGAAATAAAGTTAGATGGTTAGATAGATAAACATATAGAAAATATATAGTTAGATAATTACATAGATTAATTGATAGACAAATAAATAGATAAACAGATAGAAATATAGATAAAAAGACAAAGAGAAAGATATACAGATAGTCAAAATAGATAGATAGATAGATAGACAAATACATAGATAGATATACAAATAGATTGACAAACATATAGATAGATAGATAGTTAGTTAGATAAATAAACAAATATATAGTTAGTTAGATAAATAAACAAATAGATAGATAGATAAATCGATAGATAGGAAGTTAAATAGTTACACAAAATGATAGTTATACTGATAGATAGATTTTAGATATATATAGATAAATAAATAGATAAACAAATAGATAGATATATAAATATATAGATAGATATATAAATTGACAAATTGATAGATATATAGATAAATAGGTAGATAGATAGATAGATAAACAAATAAAGATATAAATAAATAGATAGACAAATAGAAAAATAAATAAATAGACTGATAAACAAAAAATCAAATAGGCAGATAGATAGTTAGATAGATAGATAGATAGATATAAAGACTAATTTCTTGTTAAATTATTAGATAGATAAATAGAAAATTAACTCATAGACTTATTGATAATAAAATAGATAGATATATATATATATAGATAAATATATTTACAAATTGATGGACAGATATATAGATAGACTTAAAGAAACATAGAGAGATAGACAAATAGACATATAGATAGATAGAAAGATTCAAAGATAAATAGATAGATAGATTGACTGATAAACATACATAAGATAGATAGATAGATAGATTTAGAAATAGATAGATATATAGATAGAAACATAGTCACATAGAGACATAAAGAGATAGATAGATAGATAGACAGATTGACAATTAGAGTTAGAGACTAATAGGTAGTTAGATAGTTTGATATATAGGCATAAAGTTAAATAGATATATATAATTAGACATTTCACAATTAGATAGATAGACTGATACACAAATACTAAAATAGGTAGATTAAATGATATAAAGAAATATATAAAGACAAATTGCTAGTGAAATTATTTGATAGATGAATAGAAAGATTGACTGATAGATTTATAGATAATAAAATAGATAGATAGAGATATTGACAAATAGAAAGACAAATAGACAAATAGATAGATAGGTATGTTTGTAGATCGTTACATATTTAGATAAACAAATAGATATATTATATATATATATATAGCTAGCTAGCTATATAGGCAAATAGACTAAAAGAAAAATATTTAGATAGATAGATAGATAGAAAGATTGATAGACACATAGATAGATAGACAGACAAACAGATAGATAGATAGATAGATATATAGATAGACAAATAGATAGATAGATAGACAAATAGATAGATAGACACATAGAAAGATTGACAAACAGAAAGATAGATTGAAAAATAGATAAATAGAATCATAAATAGATAGATTGATAGATGGATAAATAAATAGATAGACATAATGATATATATACAAATAGATAGATAAATAGATAGATAGATAGAGAGATGAAAAGTGACATTGATAAAATGATAGACAGGTAGATAGTTAGTTAAATAGACATATAGATAGATTTATAGATTGAGACATTAATAAATAATATATAGATAGAGATAGAAAGATAGAAAAATAGATAGATACACAAATAGAGATATAGTTTTTAGATAGATAGATAAATAAATACTAAGAGATAAACACATATACAAATTGATTTATAGATAGATATACAGATACACATATAGATAAATAGATAGATAGATAGATAGATATTCACATAAAGTTATGGACAAATAGATAAATAAAGATATAGAAAGATAGAATAATAAAGAAATACTCAGATCGATAGATAAACAAATAGACCAATAGACATATGGATAAATATATATTTATACATATTGATAGATAAATTGATCTATAACTAGAGAGATAAATAAATATATTCATAGATCGATATACATATAGACTGATATACAGAAAGCTAGATAGACGAATAGAAAGATGTAGAAAACGATAGATAGATATATAGATAGATTTATAGAAAAATATATATATAGGTAGATAGATAGACAAATAGATAGAATTATAGATAGGTCGGTAGATTGGAATATGAAAAGATAGGCACAAAGATAAATCGATAGATAGATAAAATAATAGAAAGATAGATAGATAAACTCATAGACAAATAGATAGAAAACAGATAGATATATAGATAGAAAGCTAGATATATAGATATACATATAAATTGATGGAAGCGGAGACAAATAGATTGATATATAGATATATAAAGAGATAGATAGAAAAATAGATAGACCTATAGATAGATAGACACATTTATAAATAGTTAAATAAGCGAATAGGTAGATAAGTAGAAAAATTAGATATATAGTTAGATATATATATATGGATGGATAGACAAATAGATAAATAGACATATAGACAAATAGAATGAAAGACATATAGACATATAAATAGATTTATTAATAGATAGTAAAATAGCTATATATATATATATAGTTATATTGAAAAATAGATAAATAGGTAGATAGACAAGTAAACAAATATATATATATATATATATATATAGACAGTTAAGTTGATAAGCAGATATACAAATATATATAAAGTTTTATAGGTAGATATACAAATATATATAAAGTTAGATAGATAGATAGATATAAAGAAACATAGATGAATAGATAGCTAGATACACACATTGACAATAGGTAGATATTTAGATAGATAAGTTAGTAGAAAGATAGATAAATAGATAGATAGACAAATAGACAGATAGATTGATACACTGATAGACTAAAATATAGTTAGATAGTAAGTTAGATAGATAGATAAGCAGAAAGATAGACAACTATATAGATAGTTAGATAGTTGTATATTTAGATTTTTAGATAGAGGCGAATATAGATACTTAGATAGATAGATAGACAGATAGAAAGGTTGAAATATATATAGATAAATTGATACACAGATATAAAGATTGACATAAAGATAGATAAAAAGATAGATGAACTATTAGACAGTTAGACAGATATATAGATACATATACAAATAGATAAATAGATAGATAGACAATCAGATAGATAGATATATTAAAAGATAGCCACATATATAGATAGTCTTATCGATAAATAGAATGATATAGATTGATAGCTACATAGATAGATAGATAGATATCCATATAGATAAAAACACAGACAAATAAATAGATAGATAGATAAATAGATGGATAAATAAATAGATAGATAGATAAATAGATGGATAAATAAATAGATAGATAGATATATCGATAAAAAGATCGATACATATATTGATAGTCATATAGATAGATTAGCTGATAGACAGATAGATAGTTAGACAAATAGATAGATACACAGATAGAAAAATGAATATATAGATAGATTGACAGATAGATCTATAGATTAATTAATAGGTAGACCGATTGACATATAGATAGATAGACAGACATACATATAGAAAGATAGAAAGATAGATAGATAGATATATTCACAAATAGATTTATAGAAAGACAGATATATAGGCATATAGATAGATATATATATATATATATATATATAAATAGATAGATAGACATATAGATAGAAAGTTAGATAAAAAAATTGATACACATTAAAAAGATTGATAGATAGATAGTTAGATAAACAGATAGACAAACAAATAGATAGATAGATAGATAGATAGATAGACTGATATACAAATAGAATGAAAGACTTATAAATAGAAAGATAGATAGATAGATAGGTAGATATATAGACAATTAGATAGTTAAATAATTACATAGTTAGATACATAGATAGATAACTAAAGGATAAATTAATAAATAGATAGATAGACAAACAGACATATACACATATACACATATAGATTGATAGAAATATAGACATATAATTTGACAGACACTTAGTTAGATAGTTAGATAGATAGAAAGACAAATATACATTAGAAAAATAGATAAATAGATATATAGATAGATAGGCAGATAGATTGATAGATAGATAGATAGAAATATAGAATAATAAATAGATAGACACTTTAGAAAGTTAGTTAGATTGAGAGATAGACATATAGATAGATAGACAAATATACATTAGATAGATAGTTTGACTGACTGACTGATAGACAGATAAATAGATAGATAGATATATAGATATATAGATATAGAGATATATAGAAAGATAAATAGATAAAAAGATAGATAGATAGATAGACAGAGAGACTTACAAATTGATTAACATATAGATAGATAGAAAAAGATATATATATATATATATATTTATTTATATAGATTGATTGACTGATAAATAGTTAGATAGATAAACATATAGAAACATAGACATATAGACAATTAGACAAATATATAGACTGATTGAAAGATAAAAAAAATAGAAAGATAGATAGTTAGACAAATATATAGATAGACATATATACATATAGAGCGATATATAGATAGATAGACAAAAAAATAAACATATTGTTAGGTAGATAGAAAGAAAGAAAGATAGATAGTTAGTTAGTTAGATAGGTAAAAAAATACATAGATAGACTAATACACAAATAGATAGATAGACCAATACATTGATAGATGAAAGGTAGTTAGAAAGATAAAAAGAAAGAAAGAAAAAAAGAAAAATTGATTTATAGATAGATAGATATACATATTTATAGATAAATAGATTGAAAGATAGACAAATTAAAAGATATATATACAAAAAATAGATAGTTAGATAAATAGTTAGATTGATAGACACATAGACATAGATATATATAGATATATAAGCAGATAGGTAGATAGATAGCATGATAGAGAGATAGATAAACTAATAGTCATATAGACAGATAGTTAGATAGACAAATTGATAGATAAAATATTGGCAGATAGACAGATATATAGATAGACACAAGTATAGATAGATAGATTGATAAATATATATACTAATAGACTAATAGAGAGAAACATAGTTATATAGTTAGACAGATTCACAAATCGATAGTTACAAAATTAGATAAATAGAAAGATCAATAGATAGATAGATAGATAGATACATAGCTTTATAGATTGATAGATTGATAAATACATAGGTAGACAAATAGATTGATAGATAGATAAACAGATAGTCAAATTGTCTAATAGACAGATAGACAGATAGATAAATCAATTGATAGATATATAAGAATTAGATAGATGGACACAAAGATAGAGTGATAGATAAATAGATTGACAGATAGGCAGATAGATAGAAAGAAAAAAAGATAGATAGATATAAAGATATATAGATATATCGATAGACAGACAGACAGATAGATAGATATACAAATAGAATGACAGAAAGATAGATGGTTAGACTAATAGGTAAAAAGACTTATTTACAGAAAGATAGTTAGATAATTAGAAAATTAGATAGTTAAATAATTAGATAGATAAATATATTGATAGATTGATAGGTAGACAGATATACAAAGAATCAGATAGACATATACATATATTGATAGATTAACATATATATAAATAGACAGACACACACATAGAAAGATAGACAAATAGATAGATAGATAAATAGACATATAAATAGATTGATAAAGATACACATAGATAGATAAGAAGATAGATATAGAAACAAATATATAGATAGATTTATAGACATATATACTAATATATTAATTGACATATAGATAGATAGATTTATATATATATAGATTGATTGATTGAATCATAAATAACTAGATAGATAGGCTTATAGACAGACAAAAATAGAGATAGCCAAATAGATAAACTGATAGAATAAAAGGCAGATAGACAATTAGAAAGATTAATAGTTGATAAATAGATGATAAATAGATGATAAATAGATGAGAAATAGATAGTTATTTAGATAGAAAGATAGATAGATAGATACATAAATAAATAGATAATCAAAAAGATAGTTAAAAAGGTATATAGATAGATAGATAGATAGATATAAAGATATAAAGATAGACAGATAGAAAATTAGACATATAGAAAGATACACAAATAATTAGACTGACCGATAGATTGATAGATAGATAGATAAATAGATCATTCGATTGATAGATGATAAACAAGTAGAAAGTTAGAAAGATATGCATAAAGATAGATACATAGATAGATATATAGACAGGCAGATAGATAAATAAATAGATAGATTTAAAGATAAACAGACATAAAATAGATAGATAGATTGATTGATTGATTGATAGACCTATAGACACATAGGGAGATAGGTAGATAAATTTATAGATAAAGAGACAAAGAGACTGATCGACAATTAAAAATTAGCACGATAAATAGTTAGATAGATAAACAGATTGGTAAACAGATATATACACAGATAAATAGATATATAGATAGATAGATAAAAAGATAGACTAGTAGACTGATAGTAGGAAACATAGTTATATAGTATACAATTAGATAGTTTGACCATTA
>JAREIK010003577.1:206805-238381 GCA_029783825.1 Sapria himalayana | reverse complement strand
TTGACATATAAATTGATAGATAGATAGATTGATTGATATAGAGATTGAAAGACAAGTTGATTGAAAAATTTATAAACATATATTTAGACAAATAGATAATTAGATTGATATACAAATAGATAACTAAATAGATATAATGATAAATAGATAGATAAACAAATAGATAGATAGATAAATTGATGGATAGATAGATTGAGAGATAGATAGATAAATAGACAAATAGATATACAAGTTAATTAGATAGATATGTAGACAAATAGATTTATATATAGATTGATATATAGATAGATAGAAAAATAGATAGATAGATAGATATATAGATATAAGATACAATGATATATAGACAAAAAGATTGATAGAGATAGATAGATAGATAAATAGATAGATAGATCGATAAATAGATATAAAGATAAATAGACAGAGAGATATATAGACAAATAGATAGACAGACAAATAATTAGACATATATATATATATATATATACAAGCAAGTAGTCAAGTAAGCAGTCATGCAGATAAAAATATACACAGATAAATAGACAAATAAATAGATACATAGAGAGATAAATAGAGACATAAACAAACAGACACACAGATAGATTGATTGATAGATTGATAGACAAACAGACAAATAGATATATGAATTAAACTTTGATAGGTAGATTGAATTACATATTAATTGAAAAATTAATAGATAGATTGATAGACAAATTGATTGATTGAATGATTGATAGAAGATTTTTATATAGATAGATAGAGAGATTGTTTTTGAGATTAATAGATATATTGATAGAGAAATTGATAAATAGATAGATAGATAAATAGACTAATTGATTGATTGAAAGATAAACAAGTAGATAGACAAATAAATATACAAATTATTAGACAAATACGTAGATAGATAGATAGATTCAAAGATAGAAAAAGATATAGACAAATAGATAGACAGATAGATAGACAGATAAATAGACAAGTAGATAGACTAATATATAGAGAGATCGACAAATAGATTTGAGATATACTTAGATAGATAGATAGATAAACAAATAGAGAGACAAACAAACAAACAGATACATAGAAAGATACACATACAATCAAGCAGTCTCGCAGCCATAAAATTAGACATGTAGGAGATAGATAGAAGTATAGATAGATTGAAAGATAGATAGAAAGATAGAAAAACACACAAACAAACAAACATATAGAAACATAAACAAATAGAATGACATATACATAGAAAGATAAATAGTTTGATAGGTAGATTGATAGATGAATTGATAGACAAATAGATAGACATAGTAATTAACAGATAGATAGATAGATAGATAGATTGATTGATTGATATATAGATAGATAGATAGACAGATAGAAAGATAGAAAGATAGATTGATAGAAATATAGATAGATGGATTGAAAGATAGATTCATAAACAAACAAACAAATAGATTGATAGATATATAGGTTGATTGATATATAAATTGATATATAGATTGTTAGATAAATTTATAGATAGACTATTAGACATATTTATAGACAAATTGATTGAAATATAGATAGAATTATTGAAAGATATATAGATAGATAGATAGATATACATATTTATAGATAGATACATTGACAGATAGAGATAGTTGGATAGACAAATAGATATATAGATTTATAGATAGATAGACAGATAGAAAGACAAAAAATTACACAGATAGATTGATTGATAGATTAAACAAATATAGAGATAGATTTATAGATAGATTCATAGAAAATTGTTAGATGGGTAGTTATCTAGATAGATAAATAGATTAAAAGGCATATTGATAGATAGATTTATAGATAGATTGATAGACATATTGATAGATAGATTGATAAAAAAATTGATAAACATAGATAGATTGATTGATAGAGTGATTGATAAACAAATTAATAGCTAGAATGATTGATACATTGATTGACAGATTCATAGATAGTTTGATAAACAGATTATTAGAAAGATTGATAGGCATATAGATAGACAAAATGATACACAGAATATATAGATAGATAGATACATAGAAAGATAGAAAAAAAGATTGATAGGTTGACAAACAAATTGATAGACTAGTTGATAAGTAGAATGATAGATAGATTGATACACAGATTGATAGATTAATAGAAAAATAGAAAGATAGTTAGAATGATAGATAGAGAGTCAGTTAGATTTATAGAAATATAGAGTAATAGATATACAAATAGATAGAGTTAGATCAGAAGATAGATAAATAGATAATTAGATAGATCGATAGACAAATAGAGAGTTAGCTAGATAGATATCTTGATAAACATATAAATAGATGGATAGATAGATAAATAGATATATAGACATATAGATAGAGAGATAGATATACAGATAGATTATATATAGATATATATATAGTTAGAAAGATAGATAGACAAATAGACCGACAGATAGATAGAAAGATAGACATATATATTGAAAGAAAGAAAGACACATATAAGACAGACAAACAAACAGACAAATAGATAGAAAGATAGACATATAGATATATATAGAAGGAAGATAGATAAATATATAGATAGATATGTTAGATAGACAGATAGATAGACATATAGATAGATAGATAGATATACATACAGACAAAAAGATTGACATTCAAATAGATAGACATACTATTAGAAAAATAAATAGATAGATAGATGGATATATAAATAGATAAATAGATGGATAGACAAATAGAGAAATAGATATGCAGATTGACAAACAGACATTTAGGTAGGCAGATATTCAGGTAGGCAGGAAGACAGAGTGAAAGACAAAAGGACGTACACATATAAAGATAGATAGAGAAACAAATAAAAAGATAGATAGACAAACATGTACATAAATCTATAGACAATTTGGTAGATAGATTAATAGAGAGATTGATAGAAAGATAAATAGATAGATTGATTGATTGATTGAAAAATAGATTGATAAATAGATAGATAGAAAGATAGTTAGACAAATAGATAGACATATAGATAGACAAATAGTTATATAAAAATATAGATAGATAGATAGATATACAAGTAGATAAATAGAAAGATAGACAAATAGATAGATAGATATTTTGATTGATTGAGTGAAAGATAGATAGACTGATACATAATTAGAATGATAGAAAGATTGATAGATAAATTGATAAATATATTTATAGACAGATAGATAAATAGAGACATAGATAGTCTAATAGATCGATAAATTATTAGAAAAATAAATAGATTGATAGATAGATAGACAAATAGATAATTAAGTAGACATATAGATAGACTAATAGATTGATAGATATAAACATAGATAGATATACATTTAAATAGATAGTTAGATAGATAGATATATATATATATATATATATATATATATATATAGAAAAATAGATATATAATAAGATAGATAAACATATAGATAGAAAGATATATAGATAGATAGATAGAAAGATAGATAGATAGATAGACAGATAGATAGATAAATAGATTGATAGATAAATAAATTGATAAATTGATAGATAAATTGATAGACAGATAGATAGACAAATAGAAAGAAATATATATTGATAAATAGACAGATAGATTAGCATATAGATAAACATACAAATAGATAAATAGATAGATATATAGATAGTTAGATAGATAGATAGTTAGATAGATAGATTGATAGACAGATAGATAGATACACATATAAATATACAAAAAGAAAGAAAGATAGGTAAATAGATAAATAAACAGAAAGATATAAATATAGATTGATAGATTGATAGAGAGATAGATAGACGGATAAATAGAAAGATAGATAGACAAATAGATATATGGAAAGATAGACATATAGATTGAATCATACAAAGATAGATAGATAGATAAAGAAATAGATTGGTAGATAGATATATAGAAACATACATAGACAGATAGATAGACATATATACAGATACATAGATTGAAATTTAGAATGATATATATACAATTAGATATAGAGATTAATAGATAGATTCATAGATAGATAAATAGAATGATAGTTAAATATATAGATACACAAATTGATAAATAGATCAATATATAGATTGATAGATAGATGGATAGGAATATTGATATATAGATAGATAAATAGATAGTTTGATGTATAGATAGATAGACAGATAAATAAATATATATATCAACCGAATATTAAAAAAATTCAAAGATAGATAGATAGACCTATAGAAAGAAAGATAGATAGATAGATAGATAGAATTATAAACAGATAGATAGATATACAGATTGAAAGAAAAAAAGCAAGATACATAGTTAGGTAGATAAATTACTAGTTATAAAGATGTATAGAAAGATAAATAAAACAATAGAAAGATATTTAGACGGATAAATATAAAGAAAGTTAAGCAAATAGTTAAATAGATAGATATATAGATAAAAAATTGATAGATAAATAGATAGATAAATAGATAGATAAATAAATAAATAAATAGATTGATAGATAGATAAACTAATAGATTGTTAGATTGATAGATAGATTGATAGATAGATAATAAATTAATAGATATAAAGATTTATAGATAGATTTATAGATAGAAAAATTGACAAGTTGATAGATAGATTAATAGATAGTTTGATATACAGATTGATAGGCAGACAAATAGATAAATTAATAGATAGATAGATAGATTGATTGATGGAGAGATAGATAGATAGACAGATGTTAGATAGATTGATGGATAGATTGATAGATAGATTGATTGACTGATAGATAAATAGAAAGATAGAGAGAAAGAAAGAAAAACATATAGATATATAGATAAATAGTTAGATTGGCATATAGATAGACAAATATATATATATATATATAGTTGTATAGATAGTATGATAGATAGATATATAGACACAAAGATATATAGATAGATATACATATAATTAGACAAATAGATACACAAATAGATATATATAATTATAGACAAATAGATAAGTAGATATATAAATAGATAGATAAATAAATAGATAGATAGATAGACAGATAGACATATTGATAGATGGATAGATACACAGATTATAAGACAAAAAGATAGATACATATTTCAATAGATTACTATATATATGGATAGATAGTTAGTTAGAAAGATAGATAAATAGATAGATAGATAGATAGATAGGTAGGGAGGTAGGAAGAGAGATAGAAAAATAGATAGATAGATAGAAATATAAATAGATATAGAAACATATAGATAAATTGATAGATATATAGATAGATAGAAAGACAGACAGAAAGACAGACAGATAGATAGATAGACAGATAGATTGATAGACATATAGATATATAAATAGATATATAGATAGAAAGATCAATAAATAAATATATAAATAGATAGATAGATAGACAAATAGATAGAAAGATAGATAGCAGATAGATAGATAGATAGATAAAAAAATAGATAGACAGATAGATAGCAGATAGATAGAAATATAGATATCTAGATATATATATATATATTAAAAGACAAATAGATAGATACATGCATAGACAAATACATAGATAGTTAGATACATAGATAATGAGATAGATATATAGATAGATGGACAAATAGATTAAAAGATAGAAAGACAAATAAATAGATAGATATATAAATAGACAGATAAAAAGATAGACAGATAGATACATAAATAGACAGATAGATACATAAATAGACAGATAGATTGTTAGATAAATAGTCAGATAAATAAATAAATAATCAAAATAAAGATAGATTAATAGGCAGATTGATAGGCAGATTGATATATATAATAATATATAGATTTATGTATAGATTGATAATTTAATTGATAGAGAGATTGATAGACATATTGATTGAAAAATTGATAGACAGATAGTTAGACAGATATATAGACCATTTGATATACAAATAGATAATAAAATAGATAGTCAAATAGATAGAGATATTGATAGATAGATTAATAGATAGATATACAAATAGATAGACAGATAGATTGACAGATAGATATACCAATAGATATACAAATAAATAGTAATATAGATATACAAATAGATATATAGATAGATATATAAATAAATAGATAGATAGATAGAAAGATTGAAAAATAGATAGATAGATAGTAAAAAAGATAGATAGATAGACATATATATATATATAGAAAAATAGATAAATAGATCAATATATATATATATATATATATATATAGTCAGACAGATATATAGAAAAACAAATAGATAGACAAATAAATAGACATATAGATTGATTGACAGATTGATAGATACTTTTATAGAATAATTGATAAATAGATAGATATACAAATAGATAGATAGATAGAAAGATAAATATATTAATAGAAATTAAATAGAATATTAGACAAATACATAAATAGATAGATATACAAATAGATAGATACATAGATAGATAGACAAGTAGAGAGAGAGATAGATATAAAGACAATCAGACAGATAAATAGATATATAGATAGATACACAGATAGATAGATAAATAGATAGACATGCAAACAAACAAATAGAAAGAAACATACACATAAAGTCATGCAATCATGCAGCCAGACAATTAGATAGGCAGGCAATTAGATAGACAAATAGATAGATAAACATACAAATAGAAAGATAGAAAGACAAACAAAAAAACAATTAGATTGAAAGATAGATACACAGAAAGACACATAAACAAAAAGATAGACATTTTGATAGACAGGTTGATGAACATATTGATAGACAAATAGATAAACAAATTGATGGACAGATTTATATACATATATATATATATATATATATATTAATTCACAGATAGATAGACATATAGATAGATAGATATATAGATAAATATATTGATAGATAGATTAATAGATAAATAGATAGGTTGATAGATTGATAGATAGAAGAATAGATAAAATGATATAAAGATTAATAATAAAATTTATTGATATATTGTTACACATATGGATAGATAGATAGTTAGAAAGATTGACAGATATATTGAAAAATATATAGATAGATATTTGGAAAAATTATTAGATAGATAGATAGATAGACAGATAGATAGACAAATAGATAGATAAATAGATAAATACACATATATATACATAGAAAGATAGAAAGAAAGATAGATAGCTATATATATATATATAGATTGACAGAAAGATATATAGAAATATAAATAGATAGACCAATAAATAGATATACAGATAGATAAACTCACAGATAGATAGATAGATAGACAAATAGATAGATAGGTAGGTAAATAGATAGATAGATATATAATAGATAGACTGATTGATAAATAAATATATAGATAAATTTTGATAGATAGACATATAGATTGATAGATAGATATAAAAAAATATAGATAGTTAGTTAGATGGATAAATAGACTGAAAGATAGATAGATAAATACATAGAGCACAAATAGACAAAAAGATAGATATATAGATAGATAGATAGATAGACGGATAGATAGATAGATAGATAGTTATACAAATAGATATATAGATAGATAGACAAACAAATAGATAGATAGAAAGATAGGTAGATAAATAGATAAATATATAGCTAGATAGACAAATAAATAGATAGATACACAAACATATAGATAGATAGATAGTCATATTATTATATAGATAAATAGATAGAAAAATAAATAGATAGATATATTGACAAATAGATAGATATATTGACAAATAGATAGATAGATAATTAGATAGATATATTAACAAATAGATAGATAGATAAAAAGATAGAAATACATATAGATAGACATATAAATAGACAAATTTATATATAGATTCATAGCATGATAGATATACAGATACATAATTGGATTGTTAGAAATAATGATAGACAGATATATAGACAGATTGGTAAATATATTGATAGATTGATTGATATAAAGATAGATAGTTTGATTGATAGAAAGTTAGAATTAGTGATAGACAAATAGATCGATAGATTATTAGATAGATAGATGGATTGATATACAGATATATAAATAGATAGAGATATAGATATATAGATAAATAGATAGATTGATTGATTGATTGTTTCACATATATGTAGATAGATAGATATATAGGTAGATATATAAATATATTGATAGATATACAAATAGATAGATTGATTAATTGACATAATAATAGACAGATTGATAGACATTGAGATATACAAATTGTTAGCAAGTTAGTTAAATAGAAGATTGATAGATAGAAATATATATATATTGACTCATAGATACATTGATAGAAAGACAAAAGGATATATAGATAGATTCTTAGATTTATATACATATAGATAGACAGAAAGACAAACAAACAGATAGATAGATAGATAGATAGACAGTTAAATAGACATATAGATAGAAAAGTAGATAGATAAATTGATAGATAAATAGATAGATAGATAGGTAGATAAACAAATAGATAGATAGACATATATATAGATATACAGACAAATAGATAGATAGATTGATTGATTGATAAATAGGTAAGTAGGCAGTCAGGTAGGAGATAGTCAATCAAGCAAACAGATTAATACACAAATAGATAGTTAGATAAATAAATAGATAATTAGATTGATAGACAAATAAAGAGACAAATAGATAGATAGATAAATAGATAGATAGACAGACAAACAAACAAACAAACAAAATAGATAGATAGATAAACAGATAAATAGAACAACAGATTATTAGATGTATAGATAGGTTGATGGACATAAAAATAAATAGATATACATATAAATCTACATACAAATAGATAGATATATAATTAGAGAGATAGATAGAAAGATAAATAGAAAGATAGATTGAAAGATAGATTGAAAGAAAGATAGATAGATTTACAGATAGATTGATAGATTGATAGATTGATTGAATGAATGATAGACAGATAGATAAAAAATAGATAGACTGATAAATAGACAAATAGATACACAAATAGATAGACAAATATATAGACAAATAAATATACAAATCGATATAAAGATTATTACACAAATAGATAGATAGATAGATAGATAAATAGATAGATATATAGATTAAAAAATAGATAAATAAATAGATTTATAAATAGATAGATAGATAGATAGGTTGATAGATAGATAGATAGACAGAACAATTCCATGATTTATATATAGATAGATAGGAAGATAGATAGACTGGTAGATATATATATATATATATACGAATAGATAGTCAGGTAGATAGACAAATAGAAAGATAGATAGACAGTCAGATAGACAGTTAGATAGATAGATTGATTGATTGATAGACAGATAGATACAAAAAAGATACACATATAAGAAGGTAGTCACGCACCAGACAGTCAAGCAGGAAGATAGATATACAAACTAACTAACTAATAGACAGACAGATATAAAAATAGATAAATAGATAAACTAACTAACAGACATGTGGAAAAATAGAAAGAAAGACAGATAGACACAAAAATATATAGGTTGATAGGTAGATTGATATACATATTCATAGATAGATAAATTGACATATTGATAGATAGATAGATAGGTAGATATATAGATAGATATATAGACATATTGATAGATTGATAAATATATAAATAGAATGATAGATAAACAAGTTGATATATACAATTATAGACAAATTAATTTATAACTTTATAGATAGATTGATAGACAGATTTATAGAATGTTTGATTGACATACTACAAGAAAAATCATGATTTGCATTGGAAATTGTTGCAATAGACAAATCTATAGCAAAATAGTAACAGATTTGCAACAAAATTAAATGAAAGTCTAATATGTTATTTGCAACTAACTTGCAATGGACTTGTTACTAGAATTTCAACGGATTCAATCCTTATTCAAAACATAGCATGAAAATTTGATGTTATTCTTCGAGACAATAATTCATTAGATTTGGTCGTTGCATGTTTGCAATAGATTTGGTCGTTGCATGTTTGCAATAGATTTGGTCATTGCAAGTTTACAATGGCCTTAGTCCGTTGCAAGCTTGAAACGGATTGACAACAAAATTATAGTTGTAGCGATTTCATAATATCTATGCAATAGTTTTGCAATAAATCTTTATATTTCAAAGAATTTTATCAAATATAAAATTCAATTTCATTTATAATCAAAGGTAAATTATCTATCAATATTTATAAAGAGGTGCAACTACAAGAAATTAATAATTTACAGATGGAGTTTTTTGATGAATTAAATTATGTTACTACTTATATTATGTTTAATAATGCTTTTTAATTCGACTCTTTTTTAGAGACATCTTGGTAGATAATTGATATAAAATTAATTTAATTAAAAATAATTTATTTTATTTTACTATCATGATCAATTTTTATTTTTGTATTATATTAAAAAATCATTAAAACTAATAAGTTTTTAAATATTTAAAAACTACATTTTGTTTTTGTAGATAAATATAAAATACCGACATATATGAATTTTTTATATAGGAATAATTTGTGAAGGAGTTTAGAGATTCAAAGCCAAATGTCCTCTACAATTTGGCAATGTTATTATTAATAACAATAAAAGATTCAATCAATCCAAAATCAATTTTTTTTTTCGTTTATGAACAATACCTAATTGATGGTTTTCCCAAATTTTAAATTAATGTGAACAAGCATTCCCTAGCATCACATTAGAAATTAAAAATTTGAACACATCATTTATATTGTAGTAGTATAGTAGTGGCACAAATAACAGTTTCAAAAAAAAATGAAATATAACCTAAGAATTTATTGAATGCTGATTACGTTTGTTAAAACTAATTTTAATAACTTAAGAAAACTAAATTATTGATTGTAGTATTGCCCAAAATAAAAATTGAAAATTGTTATTAATAACAAATTTTGAAGATATAGAGAATACTATTTTGTTTTTTAAAAAAATTTTTGTTTTATGATTTTAGTTTGTGTGTGTGTGTGTGTGTGTGTGTGTATAACAAGTTAAAATTGAAAATTGTTATTAATAACAAATTTTGAAAATATAGAGAATATAATAATGACATTTTATGAATATTTATATTAATATAATTTTTTACCATGTTTTTGATTCAAATAACTTAATGTGTAAACAACTTTAAAAATGAAACAAAAAAATGGAAAATCAAATTTAACTTATTCATTTTTGACCATTTTTCTTCTCATTTTTTGGGGGTTTTAATCAGTAAAGATATGAAATTTTGATTATTTTATGTTTTTAAAATATTCTTTATTACATTATTAATTCACTTTAAAAACTTATTAATTTTTTTAATTTTTTTCTCACTCTATTTTCAACTCTACTTCTCCTTTCCAAAAATTTTAAAATAAAATCATTTTTTATATATTTTCTAAAATCCAAATATAATTAATTCCCACTTTTTGACCACTTTATTTTTCTATGGAAAATCTAAATTTTAGAATTTAAATTGACTAAAACTAAAAAAAATAACAGTTAATTTAGTTTATTTTTCATTATTTTGCACTCTGGTTTAATAATTTTAAGTACGACTGTCATTTTGGTAGATTAAATTTTATGATAATGTTGACTTAATTTGGTAAATTTTTGAAAATTTATCACATTGGAATTTATAAATCTGTCAGACATAAAGTTGGTTCGACTCAATTAACCCTATACTAATAATAATGTATGTCCTTTTATTTTTTTAAAAAATAATGTATTTCCTTTTTTGCTTCCTCATTACTTCAGAAGAATTTGAACTTAAGTTGAAAAAACAAATATTAAAAATATAATTATTGATATATTAATGTGAAAAATTACTATCACTTCTAATTTATTATTTAAATAGTATCAATTCATTTTTTTTTATTTTTCAGTGTTTATTTTTTAAATTATAAAAAAAAATATAATCATTTAAATTTTAATAAAACAATATCAATTTCTCTTATTTAATTTTTAAAATATAAATAATAGAAATAGGTCGGGTTATGGTCCCACTTTTGAAAAAATATTGTTAAGATATTAAAGTTTTGGTCTACCTGTAGGTTTTGGCCACCCTACATGGAGTTTTTAGTTGCCCTAGCTGCAGGTTTCATTCGTCACTTTTCCTGCAATAGCTCATGTTTCCATTTGCAAAAACACAAAAAAACCCTAAATATAAAAATAACTCCCTTTCCCTTGCCCATGTTCGGCTGCTTCATGTTCCATCCTACTACCAGTGGTGCCATCCTTTTTCTGCTCCCTTGCCACCTCCTCGCCAATAACACAATATGCATCATGAACCTATATAGTGTACATTTTAGGATGAAATATACATAGATTTTGAACATGTATTCATTCCCAAACTTCCATGATTGTTAGTATCATCTTCTTTATGTCTATATTTTACACTATATAGATCCCATGGAACAATATCGACTGTGATTGTTTTTAAATTTTTGTTTAAAATGTATATGGGTTTGAAGGTTGTTTAGAATTATAAAGGAGATTGAAGTTGAAATGGTTCTTCTTGGCTTACTTCAATTGGCGGAGTGGTTCTGATTTTCTGTATTAATTAATTAGAACTACTTGATGATTTTTGGTTCTAGATTTTTTGTTTTTGGGTTTGAAAGGAAATAATATTTGTTTCATTTTGGGAGTTCTATATCATGTCCTTATTTTAAAAAAACAAAATAAAATGGAAGCAACTTGAAGTTGGCAATTCAGACATGGTATATTGTCTATAAGTAAATAGTAGGCAATTCTATCTCTGTGTAAAGTTTATTTTAAGATAGACAAATACAAGCATATTTATTCCTAGCAGAGCAATAAAGTGCCTTTAAAGTTTATTTTTCTTTATGTTTTTAGTTTTTTTATTTTAATAATTCTAATGAGATCTAGTATATTAGTAGTATTTGTCTAATTACATTGTTTCATAATATTTATATAAAATTTACATATGTATATAAATTTTAGCATTTGGTTCTTTTTGTTGATTTATACACTCACGTATAAATTTTATAATATTTTTAACTCTTTATACTTTAACTTTAAAATCCATAAAAGCAAATAAACAATAAACTAGTGAACTATTAGTATTTCAAAAATTTTATTTTTATTTCATTAATTATGTTACTAAAATATGAATATTATTTAAATTATTTAAAACATTTTAATAATATTGCATATAGATATAAGTGTATTGAAAATATATATTATTTGATAAGTCAAATTTTTTTAGACATATTGACTCACACAAACAATTAGATTTTTATAGTTTGTTATACAGATTGATATATTTTATAGAATTTTTAGCCTTCTTCTTTTAGGGGTTATTAATGAAGGATATGATGAAATTTAACCTTCTTTCAAATTTATGGAACTTGGATTTAAATCTTGTCTTTACAATTTGCATATTACTCCATGCTTTTCCTAAATTAGTTGTAAGTCTAGGAGTTTGTTGAATATTTCATGCCTCCTATAGGTATATTTTCATTAGGGTTTCTAAATGAGTTTTTTTAAATATTAATTTAGTTTTTTAAAATTTGTTTTTCTATGTGGTTTTTTTCTTTTAAATCCATGCTTTTATATTATGTTAGATACATTGATTATAGTTGTTAAGATATAACACTTTGAAAGCCTTATTATAAGCCTATATATGAATTTTAGTGGCCTTTTGTATTTTTATGAACATCTTGGCTATTCTTTGAACATTTTGTAGCTAGCTAGACTGACTCATCCCTAGATTGCAAATTATTGGTGAGGTTACGGATAGGCAAGTACTTTTAATACCAATTTGGTCTTTAAATACAATGTTTCCAGGTTTGATTTTTTTGTACTAGGGATGATAATTTTTGGTGGTTGGGATTTTGTGACTGGATCTTTAAGGCAATCTTTAAAGATAAGGATTCTAATTTTTCTTGTTTGATTATCTATGACCCTAAAGTGAGATGATGATCAGTACTTTGCTATTTTTATTGTATATCAATCAACTGAGTAATTTATCTTACATATCTGGGCATGTAAAATGAGTTCAAATAGAGAATGGACGTATTTAAGGCTAACAAATGGATTGCCTAACCAATCTTTTATATCGGGAGTTGAAGAATTTGTTCAATTTGCACTTAGTCGACTAGAAGGCAGTGACGGTAATCACAATTGATGTCCATGTAATAAAAAAAGTGTCATGATAAGAATTTTGTTGAGGTTAACGAGGCAGGGTTCCATCTTTATAAATATGGTTTTGTCCCAAATTATCGTAAGTGGTACTTGCATGGTGAAACCAAATCATCTATATATGGGGAGGAGGCATTATATAATGTGAATGCCACTAACAATCATGCAATAAAAAATAATGTTGAATCATCCATAATATTTGTTCAGATGGTTTATGATGAAATTGGTCTACAATTTTATGTTAATATTGTTGAGGAATCTCCAAACCCAACTGCACAAAATTTTTATGAAATGCCTAATGCTGCAAACCAAGAATTATGGCCTAATTGTCAAACACACTCATAGTTATCAGCCATAGCTCGAATGCTTCACATCAAGTCAGAGCATCATTTGTCTAAATGGTTCTATGATACTTTGTGTTAGTTTATTAAGGAGTTATTACCAGATGATAATTTAATGCCCGATAGTTTCTATGAGACCCAAGAAGCTTATCAAGGGAATTGGGGTTCCAGTCTATAAAATTCATACATGCCTGAATAGTTGTATGATTTTTTGGGATGATGACTCATAATTACCTCAATGCAAATTTTGTGACCATGCTCGCTATCGACCAAAAAGTATTAATAGACAAAAGCTTGTGACATATAAGTAAATGTATTACTTTCCACTAACAACAAGACTTCAATAGTTATATGCTTCAGAAGCCACTACTAAAATTATGGGATGACATAATGATTATTTTGTAGAAGATGGTGTGATGTGTCATTGTTCTGATTCTCTCACATGGAAACATTTTAATGCTATGCATCCCTCATTTGCAACTGAAAGCTGAAATGTCAATTTTGGCCCATTAACTGATGCATTTCAACCATTCAAGCAATCTGTGAGTCAGTATTCTTCATGGACTGTTATTCTCATTCCATATAATTTGCCCTCAGAAATATGTATGAAGGAACAATACATGATTCTAACAGTTATTGTCCCAGGCCCTAGAAATCTGAAGGACAAGTCAAATGTGTATTTACAACCTCTGATCTCTGAGTTACAAGCATTGTGGAAAATTGGAGTTAAAACTTATGACATATCTTGAAAGCAAAATTTTATGCTACGAGAAGCTCTCTTATTGAATCAGTGACTTTCTAGCTTACTCAATGTTGTCTGATTGGAGTACATCTGGCAGACGAGCAACATGGATGAATCATATACTTTTACCCTACATAATGGATGAAATTAAACATAGTTTGATAATCATCATAAGTTTTTTCCACTAGATCATCCATTTAGAAGAAATAAATATGCTTTTAGAAAGAATTGAACAGCAACAGATCCACCTCCAAAAATTCTCTCCAGTGTTGAGTTGCTAAGGGAAATTGATGCATTAGACTTAAAAATAGTTACGGTGATTGGGGAAAATGATGCTAATGTTTCTGTTAGTAAATTAACCGGATGGAAAAAAAAGTTAATTTTTTGGGATTTGCCATATTGGAGCACAAATCTTATAAGACATAATTTAGATGTGATGCATATAGAGAAAAATGTGTTTGAAAATATCTTTAACATAGTCATGAATGTTGAGGGGAAAACAAAAGACAATGCAAAGTCTAAATTAGACTTTATGGAAATATGTCGTCGACCAGGATTGCATGTTGTTGATGACAAGTTTCCAAAAGCTTGCTATACATTAGACAAAAATAGTAGAAATGAATTGTGTATTTGCGTTCAAAATATCAGATTTCCAGATGGATATGCTTCAAATATAGCCAGGTGGGTAGACACGAAAAAACTTTTTTAAATAAAAAGTCAAGATTGTCATGTCTTTATGCAAAGGTTGATACCAATTGAATTTTGAGAAATACTTCCATCAACCATGTGGCAAGCATTAATAGAACTTACCTTGTTCTTTAAGAAGCTTACATCAACTATGCTTAAAATAGAAGCTATGTTGAGATTAAAGTAAGAAATACCAATTATTATTTACAAACTAGAGCAGATATTCACTCCTAGTTTTTTTGATATTCACTCCTAGTTATTTACAAACTAGAGCAGATATGCCAACACACTTGGCATATGAAGCAAGGGTAGTAGGACCAGTCCAATACTGATGAATGTATACATTTGAAAGGAATGCAAATTTATGTTATACAACTACATTTACTATCATCAAATCATTATATGATATTGGTATTTATAAACTTATTGATTGGATTGCTAGGTATTTGCGGAAGTTAAAACAAAATGAAAAGAATAAGGCCAAAGTGAAAGGATTAATATGCAATGCATATTTAGTTGAAGAAGCTTTAGCTTTTTGTAAGCATTATTTCAATCAAACACTCAATACGAGACATCAAAATCTGCCTCGTAATGTTGATTCCTATACTATAGAATGAAATGATTTCGATGGGAACTTGTCAATATTCACCCATCTCAATCAACCTTTACAATATCGCACATCAGTATATCTTGCTGAACTACATTGAAGTTAAACCTTATATTGAGTATGCATCTTAACTCAACTATTGCACTAATATTGTAATTTTTTAATTCAAGTAATGAGTGTTCATTTAATAGAATATTCATTACTAAGTTATGGAAAAATGAGCCATACATTAATAATGCAATTTTTGATGCTAGACTCGATGATTTTTTCATGGTGTGGTTCAAGACTTACGTAAGTTATTTATTGTTTTAGTTAGTTTATGGTAAAATGTCTTTTAGCACACTCTTATTTGTAGGCATGTGACAACGTTAAAAACATATATCGTAAAGCTCTAGAATATGGACCACTTCAAATAGTTAACTATTATAATGAATATAATGTGAATGGTTTTTGTTTTCACACACTTCAAAGTGGAACTTCTAGATTTTCAAAAAATAATGGTGTGTGCGTTAAAGGTACTAATTACACAATTTATGAAACTGACTACTATAGTCAATTGCAAGAAGTCGTGTAATTAGAGTACCTAGGATGACCCATTAAAAAGACAATTTTATTTAAGTGTGAGTGGTTTGACATTACACCAAATGTCGGGATGAGGATCCAAAAGCAATACAAATTAGTGGATTAAATCATACAAGAAGTATGCACAAGATGAACCATTTGTTTTAGCAAAGCAAGCACAACAAGTGTATTATTGCACATATCTAAGCTTAAAACATGATAATAGATCTTGGTGGACTATTTGTAAAATCAAGGCTAGAGGGATGATTGAGATGTCTGCAAAGCCAGAAATTACCCTACAAGATCCATTTCAACCCGAAACAAATGATGTTGAAGAAAGTAGTTTACTAGTCGAAAATAAAACTATTTTGCTTAATGATCCAATAGGTGAAATGTTAGATATTGATGTAACTGAAACACTTTCTCATGAAGATTATGAAGAAGAAGAATATGCTGAAGATGAAGAAGAAGAATGGAATGATTTAAACAATGATGAAAATTAGGTTGGTAAGTTGATTGTTGTATAACCATTTAATTACCAATTAATATATATTGTATTTTTTTCTTATGCCCATGGAGATATGGGTTGAGGAGTAAGATGAGGATTTGGGATAAGGGCTAGAGGATATGGTAGGAATGTGTTTCCTCCCCTAGTGCCCAAGTAGATTCTGAATCATTAGAGGGTTCACCTACCACACATACATCTGCATAAGGTGCCATCATCAATAATACTACTACACCCACCTTGCAGACACCAGGTGATCGTGCATCATTATCTACACCACCACCTTTAGAAGATTCAACACCTAAAGTGGCATCACTACAGAGTTCAACATTACCACTACTCATTAGTTCTATCTCTCATCCTTTCTTTATACTTACTGATGCAGAGTATGTTTTCCTTTTTAAACTATTTCACTTGAATTTTTTATGTTGACCAAATTAAGTTTTATGACTGCATTTATAAACTTTGTATGTTTACTTGAAGGGTACACATCATATAGAATATATCTAGAATTATCTCTAATATCTTCAAGGATCATTTGCATGTGATGGGTTATAATTGGAAGATTGTGCCTCATTATATCAAATATTTCTACTGGCAACAGTTTCAAGTATGAATGAGGTATAAGATATATGTTTTTTTCCTATATATTGATCAATAACAAATGTTTTTTTAATTTGGTCTTGAATTTTTTTAAATGTTTTTTTATAGTGTGGATAAGGTGGAATTGGAATGTGAATAAAATCAAGAAAAATGACAATATAAAAAAGTTTCACATATCATATACAATAAAGCTTTTTTTTTCTTTCATATATTTTCATTTTTAGCATTATATCAATTGCTAAAACATTATTAGTGGGATACTTCATTAGATGCTCTAGTTAAAGTTACATGTCATAAAAGGGCTTCACGACATTATAGCAATTATGTTAGTCAATGGAAAGATGATAGCAAACAACCTAGATTAATCTCAGAGAGTATTTAGGAAGCTTGGTAATGTTATTGGTAGTCACCAGAATTTCAGAAAAAATCTGCCCAAGGTCTATGAATAGGAAGAGTGAGATTGGAGGTGATGGCAAAGGACCTTTGAGACATACAAGTGGTTCCTTAACTCATAGGGAGCATGCTAAACGTTTGGCACATATATTAATAATTATTTGGATTTTATTTTAAGTTTTTAAAAAACTTGTTTTATTATATTATACTTTTAAAATTTTTGGCGGCCAAGTTAAAGCATCCGCCTTTTCCACATGAGCTCCTAGAACAAACTCATAGGAGGAATGTAGATAATCAATTTGTAGATCCGAAGTCTTAGGAGAACTATGTAAGTGCAATCTTTTTAGTCAATTTGTGTGCAATTTTTTTAAAGAAAAATGTATTACTAATGTTTATATATTTCAAAATCATGTAGTTTCAAGGTATGAGGCTGAGACCGTAGCTGTAAGAGAGGATGTATCTTCATCTCAATCAGTTGATGCAAAACAAATCTATCTAAATGAAGTTGGGGGATTCAAGAAGAAATGAGTATATGGCCATGGATCGATGCGATCTGTATGCCAACAATATCAAGTATCATTTAGTTCTATCAATATGCTTTCAACTAGTCAACTAGTTCATGAATCTCAGACACGGTCAAAAAAAGATAATTGAATCCAAGCTTTAGAAAAGCAGATGAGTGTGGTGCATGAGCAAATGATACAGTAGCAGATGGAGCATTTACAGTCCGTGCACAGTCTCGCTACAGCTTTTCATGCATAGATTTTATAGCTTATTAGGGGTCTGCCTATTCCACCAGCCATTGCTCTAGAGATAGATGTACCTACTACTGAAAGATCCAACTAATTGTTAGACATTTTTATTATTATACTATTGCACAAAGGAACTATAAACTAAAATTGTGGTTGAATATGGTATATGAAACTATTAACTATTAATTATCAAAAAATGTGTGTTGCAATTTATATTATGGAACATAAAATTTTGAATCTAGTATAATAAATTTTGAATAATATAGAAAATATTGGAAATTAATAAATTTAACAAAAGTAAATGAAAATTGGAAAAAATAATTGCGATAGTTTATGTGATGGATTTTGCGATAGATATTCTATTGCAACTAAGTAAGTTTTAGAAAGAATATATTAGTTTCAATGCTATTACAAAATTGTAATGGAATTATAATAAAATTACAACAAAATATTTTGCAAGGACTCATAAGGGTTGCATTGTAAAGTTGCTATAAAATTGAAAGAGACATTGTAATGGTTGGTAATGAAATGGTTGCTGATCTATTGCAAATTTGCAATAGAATAGCAATAGAATTAACACACTATAATTTGGAACGACTCATAATGGTTGCAACTCTATTGAAAAGTTGCAACAGAATGACTAACAGAAATTTTAATGGTTATTAATGAAATGGTTGATGATCTATTGCAGATTAGAAACAAAATGGAAACAAATTTAGCATATCCATTGTCTTAATTCTTGGTATTTTGCAATTGAAGTAGCAATGGATGTGAAATGCATTGTAATATAATGATTGAATTATTGTGTTGCATATCCGTTACTCTTTTGCAACTGAATACCTAAGTGTGCAAAATTGCAAAAAGGTTCTTTGAAATAGAAAACTTTTGTTGCAAAATCATTGCTAATAGATATTTGCAATGAATTTTTATGGGTTTGCAACTGACTTGTAACAAAAAATTCCATTGCTAAACTGTGATTTTCTTGTTGTGACAAATTGATAGAAAAATTGATAGATAAATTGATTGATAGATAGGTAGGTAGATAGATAGTAGATAAATAGACAAATAGATAGACATATAGATAAATAGATAGGTAGGTAGGTACGTAGGTAGATAAGTAGGTAAATAGATAGATAAATATATTATTAAACAAATAGATAGAAAGATATATAAACAGATAGATAGATAAATAGATAAACAAATAGATAGATAGATTATTAGATAGATAGATAGATAAACAGATAGATGATTAAATTATTATATAGATAAATATAAAAATTTATAGATAGTTAGATACATAGATAAATAGATAGATAGACAGACAAATAGACAGAAAGATAGATAGATAGATAGATAGACAAATAAATATACAGATTGATAGACAGACAGACAAACAGACAGGAAGATAGATAGATAGATAGCCAAATAAATATATAGATAGATAGATGGACAGAGACATAGACTAATAGATAGTGAGATAGATAGAGAGATTGACTTATAGATAGACAAAAAAAAAGACATATAGATAGACAATTAGATAGACAGATAGGTAAATATATAGATAGATAGATATATTGAGAGATAGATAAATAGATAGATAGTTAGATAATTAGATAGATAGTTAGATTATAAGAACAAAAGATTAACAAATAGATAGATATATAAACATATAGATAGATAGATAAATAGAGTGATAGACATATTAGATAAAAAATTAGATAAATAGATAGAAAGATAAATATTTAGAAAAATAAAAATACATATTGATAAATAGATTCAAGGATAGATACATAGATAAATACATAGATAGATTGATAGAAAGAATGATAGGTAGATAGATAGACTAATTTGGTAGACATATTGATAGAGATATTTATATAAAGATAAATAAATTGATTGATATACAGATAGATTGATTCATATATAGACCATTAGATAGATAGATTATTATATAGATAGATAGATGGATATATGTGCATATAGATAGACATATAGATAGACATATAGATAGATAAATAGATAGATAGATAGGTAGATTGTTAGATAGATAGATAGATAGAAAGATATATAGATAGATTGACAAATATATAGATAAATAGTTAAACAGATACTTAGATAGATAGATAAATAGATAGATAGATAGAATGACAGACAGATAGACAGAATGATAGATTGATTGATAGACAAATTGATACATAGAAAAATAGACACATAGATAGACAAGTAGATAGATAGATAGATAGGCAAATAGATATATATATATATATATATATATATATATAAATAGAAAGAAAGATAGAAAAATATATAGATAGATAGAAAGATAGATAGCTAAATAAATAAACAGACAAAATATAAATAGATGAATAGCCAGGCTGGCAGTCATGTAGGCAATCATTTAGGCAGGCACGTAGATAGATAGACAAATAGGCATATAGACAAATAGACAGATAAATAGCTTGATAGACAGATATATAAATAAATAGATAGATAGATAGTCAGAAAGATTGACAAAATGTAGACAATTTGATAGATAGATTGATATGCAGATTGATAAATAGATTAATAGACAAATAGATAGATAGATAAATAAATAAATAGATAGACAGACAGATAGATAGATAGATTTATATTATATTATATTTAAATAGATAGATAGATAGATATATAAAGAGAATGATAGATTGATTGATAAAAAGCTGGATATATAGATTAATAAACAAATAGATTTATAGATTGATGGAGAGATATATAGAAATATTGATAGATAAAAAGATAGACAGATAGAAAGAAAGATCGATAGATAGATAGATAGATAGACAGATAAAAAAAAACAAATAGATAGATAGACAGATAGACAAAAAGATATACATATAGATAGGAAGTCAGGAAACTAGAAAGTCATATAGGTAGGTAGGTAGGTAGACATAGAGATAGATAGACAGATAGAAAAATAGACAAATAAACAAATAAAAAAATAGATAGATATATAGACTGACAAAAAGACATATAGATATAAAGATAGATGATTTGATATTCAGGTAGATAGATAGATAGATAAAGATATTTATAAAAAAATAGACAGACAAAGATCGACTGATAGATAGACAAATATATAATAGATAGATAGACAGATATAGAGCTAGATAGTTAGATAGATTTATAGATAGAAAGATATATAGATTAATAGATAGATTTATAGACAAATTGATAGATAAATTTATAGTTAGATTTATTGAAAGATTGATTGATATATTGATAGAGAGATTGAAAGATAGATTAATAGAAATATTTATAGATAGATAAATAGATATATAGATAGATTTACATATATATAGACTTATAGATAGATAGATTATTAGACAAATAGTTATATAGATAGATACATAGATAGATCATTAGATAAATAGATAGAATGATAGAAAGATATATAGATAGATAGAAAGATAGAGAGCTAAATAGACATATAGAAAGACTGATAGATTAACAAATAGATAGACATATATATAGACAGATAGATAAATAGAATTATAGATAGATAGATAGACATAGAGTTAGACAGATGTATTGCAGATAGATAAACAGGTTAACTGATAGAAAGACGTATAGATCGATAGATAAATAAATAGAAGATAGATAGGCAAATAGGTAGACAGATTGATAAACAAATTATTAGATAGATAAATAGACAGATAGATAGACATATAGAGATATAAACAAATAGATATATAAATAAATAGATAGATAGATAGATATAGATAGATAGATAGATAGACAAATATAAAGATAGATAGATGGATAGATAGATAGATAGATAAATATATATACAGATAGATAAATAGTTAGATATATAGATATAGACAAATAGATATATAGATAGATAGATAGATAGATAAACACATACATTGATAGATATATATAAATATATATATATAGACATATAGACAAATAGATACATAGATAAATAGACATATAGATATATAGAAAGATAGAGAGATAGAGAGATAGAGATAAATATATAGATAGGTAGATAGAAAGGTAGATAGATATATAGATAGACATACAAGTAGATATGGATATAATAGATAGATATATAAAAAAATAGATAGATAAATAAATCGATAATTAAAAAGATAAATACATAAAAAGATACATAGATAAATTGAAATATACATAGATAGATAGACTTACAAATAGATATATAGATATATAGATGGATAAACAAATATATAGACACATATATAAATAGATAGATAGAGAAATATATAGATAGATATATATATATATATGTGTGTGTGTGTGTGTGTGTGTGTATGTGTGGGTGTGTGGGTGGGTGTGTGTGTGTGTATGTGTGTGTGTAGATAGATAAATGTATAGAAAATAGATAAATAGATAGATAGACAAATAGATATATAGATTGATAGAAAAATTGATAAACATATTGAAAGAAAGTTTGATAGATTGATTGATAAACATATTTATAGTTAAATTGATTGACAAATTAATAATTAAAAAGATATGCAGATAGATAGACAGATTGATAGACAAATAGATATACAAATAGATAAATAGAAAGATAGATTGATTGATAGATAGATAGATAGACAAATAGATTGTCAGATTATTAGATATTTAGATATATAGATTATTAGATAGATAGATTGACAAATAGATAAAATTATAGTTCGACAAAAAGATAGATAGATAAATAGATAGACAAAAAGTAAACACATAGATAGACAGATAAAACGATAGAAAAATAAATAGACAGATTAATAGATAGATTCATAGATAGAAAGATACATAGATGGATTGATAGAAAGAATGATAAATATATAGATATTGAGATTGATAGACATATTGATAGATAAATTGGAACAAAGATAGATAGATTAATTGATAAACAAATAGATTGATTGATAGATAGACAAATAGATCGATAAATTATTAGATAGATATTAGTTAGTTAGTTAGATAGATTACTAGATAGATATATAGAATAATACATATATAGAGAGATAGACAAATAGAAAAACTGATAGACAGACAGACTGATTGATTTTTATAAATTTTGATACAAAGATAGATAGCTATATTAATAGATAGATTAATATACATATAGATTGATTGATTTATAGTCTGATAGATAGACAGATTGATCAAAAGATTACTATATAGATAGATATATAGATAGATTAATAGACAGATAGATAGTCAAATAGTTAGATACAAAGATAGATTGATAGATTGATAGACAAATAGATAAACAAATAGATTTATTGAAAAATAGATAGGTCGAGAGATAGACTAATAGATAGATACATAGATAGATAGACATAAAGATAACCAAAAAATAGACATATAGATAGACAAATAGATAGATACATAGATAGATAGACATAAAGATAACCAAAAAATTAGACATATAGATAGACAAATAGATAGATTGATAGATAGATAGATATATAGAATGATAGATAGATAGATAGACAAATAAATAAACAGAGAGATAGATAGATAGATTAATAAATTAAAATATTGATAGATAGACAAAACATATCGATAAACAAATAGATAAATAGATAGACAGATAGATAGATAGAAAGGTAGACAGATAGATAGATAGATAAACAGACAAATAGATAGAAAGATAGACAGATAGATTGATTGATTGATAAATAGATATAAAAATATATAAACACATAGATAGGTAGAGAGATATATAGAATGATAAATAGATAGAGAAATAAATAGTCATTCATAGATAAGTACTTAAGATAGATAGAGACAAAGATAGATAGATAGATAGATTGATTGATTAATAGATAGATAAAAAGATAGACACATAGATAGTTAGATACAAATATAGATAAATAAATAGATAAATAAATAAATAGATAGGTATAAAGTTAGATTGATATATAGATGGACAAATAAATAAATAAATATATATAAATATATATATATAGATTGCTAGATAGATAGATAAATAGATAGATAGATTGATAAAAATATTTATAGGCTGATTGATCGAATGTTTGATACATAGATTGATAGAAAAATTGATTGAAAAATTGATTGAAAAATTGATAGACAAAAAGATAGACAGATAGATTGATTGATTGGTATACAAATCGATAAACAAATATATAAATAGATAGATTGTTAGGTAGGTAGATAGATAGATATATAGATTGTAATATTATTATATAAATTTATACATAGATTATTAGATCATTAGATTCACAAATATATAGTCTTTTAGATCGACATATAGATAGAGATATAAATAAATAAATATATAGACATACAAATACACAAATAGATAAACATATAGAAACATTGATATACAAAAAAATAAAAAGATTAATAGATAGATTCATATACAGAATTATAGAGAGATACAGATTTGAACAGAAAGATATATAAAAAAAGTCATATAGATATAAAGATAGATAGAATAATAGATAGACTGATTGATTGATTGATAGATATACCGATAGATCGTAGATTATTAGTTAGGTAGATTAAAGGTTAGATATATAAAAGGATAGACAAATAGATTAATTGAAAGAAAGATAGATAGATATATATATATATATATAGAAAGATAGATTGATAGATAGATTGATAGGCTAATTGATTTACATATTGATAGAAAGGTTGATGGACAGATTGAAGATAGATTAAAAAAAAATTGATTGGCAGATTGATAGTCAGATAGATAGATAGATCAAAAGATTATTATAAAGATTAATAGACAAATAGATTGACAGATATATCGACATATAGATATATAGATAAATAGATAGATATATAGTTAGATAGATAGACAGATATATAGATAGGTAGAAAGATAGATAGAAAGATTGAAAGATAGAGATATATATAGATAGAGACATAAGTAAAATATTTTTTTGATAGATAGACAGATAGGTAGGCAGATAAATCATAAGGTAGATATATATATAGATAGTTAAAAAATAGACATATAGATACAGAAATAGATAGATAGATAGACAGATAGATAGATAGATATATAGATAAATAGAAATATAGATAGATAGATAAGTGGATTGATAGATAGAATATAGATCGATAGCTTATTAGATCGATAGATAAAAGGATAGATAGAATATTAGATAGACACATAGATAAATACATAGTTAGATAGACAGATATAAAGAGAGATTGAAAGTTAGATAGATTCACAAATAGATATACAGATAGACAGATTGATAGATTGGTAGAAAGCTAGATAGGTTGATAGATAAATATATAGAATGATAAATTGATAGATAAATAGATTGAGATACAGTTAGAAATACTGATAGATAGACAGGCAGACAGATATATTTATAGTCAAATAGATAGATAGACAAACAAATAGATAGATAAATAGATATATAGATAGATTGTGAGATAGATAGACAAAAAGATACCCAATTATATAGATTGATATACAAATAAATACCTAGATAGATAGATAGATATATAGACAGATAAATAGACAGATAGATAAACACATATATAGATAGATATATAGACATATATATAGAGAATTAGAGAAACATATAGATAGATAGATAAATTGAGAGATAGATAGATATTTATGCAGATAGATTGATTAATATATAGAAAGATAGACAGATATATAGATAGATACATAAATAGATAGACAAATAGATAGAAAAATATATAGACAAATAAATAGACAAATAGATATACAAGGAGATAGATACTTATTATTATAGATAAAAAGATACATAAATAGATAGATAGATAAATAGAATGATAGAAATATAGATAAATAGACAGATAGATAGTTAGGCAGGTAGTCAACCCGGCAGACATTTAGGTAGGCATGCAGATAAACAAAAAAATTGACAGATAAATAGGTAAATAGATAGATTGATAGATAGACAAACAACTAGATAGATAGCCATATAGACAGAAAGACAAAAAAACATATAGACAGTTAGATAGACATTTTGATAAACAATTTAATATATAGATGGATAGATATATTTATAGAGAGATACATAGACAAATAGATAGATAGATAGATAGATATAAATAGAGACTAATAGATAAAGAAATAATTAGACAGATAGATAGAGATTATTAGATAATATAGTTAGATTGATAAATAGACAAATAGATAGATAGATGGATGGATACAATGATAGATAAATAGATAGAAAGATATACATATATACATATATATATATATATATAAACATAAATAGATATATAGAAATATAGAAAGATTACAAATAGGTAGATAAAAAGATAGATAAATAGATAGATAGATAGATGACAGATATATAGATAGATAGATAGAAAGACAGTCAATTAGATATATAGCTAGACATATAGATAGATAGATAGATAGATAGAAAGATAGATAGATAGATAGATAGATAAATAAATAGATAGATAAATAGATAGATAGGCAAATAGAAATACAAATAAATAGACAAATAGATAGTCAGATACATAGATAGATAGATAGATAGACAAATAGATAGATAGATTGATACATAGATAGATAGGCATATAGATAGATAGATAGATATAAACAAAATAGACAGATGAATAAATAGATATATAGATAAATAAATGGACTTATAAATATTACAGATAGATAGATAAAAAAGTAAACTTATAGATTGACAGATTGAAAGACAAACTTATATACAAAAAGATAGACAAACAAATAGACATATAGATAGATAGATATATATTTAGATAGACTGATATAATACCATATATAGATACAAATTTAAAGACATATTGATAGACATATTGATAGATAGATTCAAAGAAAAATTGATAGACAAATTTATAAGCAAATACATAGATAGATTAAAAGAGAGATTGATAGAAAGATTGAGATATTTATAGATAGATAGATAGATACATAGATAAATACATAGATATATAAATAGACAGACAGATAGATGGATGGATGGGCAAATAGATTGAGAGATAAATAGTCAGATAATTAATAAATAGATCAATATACAAATTAATTTATATATAGATAGATAGATATACAGATAAATAGATTGATCAATATAAAGATAGATGGATAGACAGATATATAGATATAATGATAGATAGATAGATAGGTTGTTAGATAGACAAATAGATATTCAAATAGATAGACAAATAGCTAGACAAATAGATAGGCATATTGATAGAGATATATATATATATATATATATCAATAAATAGATAGAATGATAGAGAGATATATAGATAGATATATAAAAAGGCATATTGAAAGAATGATAAATAGATAGAGAGATAGATAGATAGACAGACAGACAAACAGACAGAAGTGAGGTAGATTGATAGAAAGACATATAGAAAGACAAACTAATAGATAGGTAGAAAGATAGATAGATAGACAAATATATAGACAAAAAGAAAGGCAGATAGATAGACACATAGATAGATAGAAAGATAGATAAATAAATAGTTATATAGAAAGTTTGAAAGATATATATATATATATCAATAGATAGATTGATAGATAGACAAATAGATAGATTAATATATATATATATATATATATATATATATATATATCAATAGTTAGATAGATAGATATATACTGATATACATATAGATTGGAAGATAGAGAGAGAGAGAGAGAGAGAGAGAAATAGATATACAGAAAGAGATATATATAGATAGATATATAGGTATGTAGTTAGATAGATACACATATAGATAGACAAATAGATAGGAATATAGATAGGCAAATAAATAGAAAGATTGATAGACAAATAAAAGACATAGATATAGAGAGAGAGAGGGATAGTTAGATAGATAGACAAATAGATAGTCGATTAGATTGATAGATAGATAGATAGACATATAGATAGACTGATTGATAGTTATAAAGAAAGAAAGATAGATAGACAGATAGATAGATAGACATATAGATTGATAGATAGATACATAGATATATAGACATATAAATAGATATATAGATAGATAGATAGATAGATAGAAATATAGATAGACAAAAAGATATACAGATAGATAGTAATATAAATAGACACATAAAGATAACCATCAATAGACACACAAATAAATAGATAGATATATAGATATTTTGATAGATTGATATACATATAGATACTTAGATAGATAGGCAGATATATAAATAGTTATATAGATATTCAAAAAGATAGACAGATAGATAAATAGATATAAAGAAACAAATATACAAAGATAGATAGACACACAGATCAATCAATAGATAGATATAAAGACAAAAAATTATAAGATATATAAACAATTAGATAGTCAAATAGATAGATATATAGGTAGGTAGGTAGGTAGCTAGATAAATAGATAGATAGATTGCCAAATAAATAGATAGATAGACAAATAGAAAGTTAAATAGATTGATATATAGATAGATAGCTACATATATATATATATATATATATATATATATAGACTGACATATAAATAGATAGGCAGATACATACATATATATATATATATAAAGACATAGATACACATACAGATAGATAGATTAAAAGATAGTTAAATAGATAGATAGATAGATAGACAGATAGATAGATAGATAGATAGACATTTAGATATACACATAGTTAGACCAAAAGATACACAAATAAATAGATAGATTGATAGATAATTTAGAGATAGATTGATAAATAACATGATAAATAGATTGATAGACAAATTTATAGACTGAGTAATACATAGATTGATAGATAAACAGATAGACACAAAGATAGACAAAAAGATAAATCAATTGAAAGATAGATTAATAGAAAGATTGATAAATTGATTGATAGAAAGATTGATAAATTGATTGATATACTAATTGATAGAAAGGATGATAGATAGAGAGATAGATAGATAGACCAATAGATAGATAGTTATATATATAAATATAAATATAAATATATATATATATATATATATATATATAAATATATATATATATATATAATTAATAGTCTGACAGATAAATAGATAGATAGATAGATAAATAGATAGATATTCAAATAGATAGATAGATAGACATATAGATAGCGAGAAAGATACACATTTATATAGATAGATTGATAGACATATGGATAGACAGATAAAAGGCAAATAGATTTAAAGAAAGATATATATATATACACCTAAATATAAAGATAGATACATAGATAGACATATATCTAGATAGTTAGATAGACATATAGATAGAGACAGATAGACAAATAGATAGTCAAATTCATACACAGATAGATTGTCAGATTATTTGAGAGATATATTAAAATATTATTAGATAGATTATTAGATAAATTGACATATAGATATAAAAATAAATATATAAATAGATATACAAATAGATAGACAAATAGTTAGACAAAAATATAGACATATAAATAGATAGATACATATATAGACAGAAAGATAGATAGATAGATAAATAGATACAGAAATAGATACATAGATATTTAGTTAGTTAATTAGACAAATAGATAGCTAGATTGATAGATAGATTAATAGACATATAGATAGATAGATTGATAGATAATTTGATGGATGAGTTAATAGATAGAAATATAGAAAGATAGCTAGATATATACATAGAAAGATAGATAGATAAATAAAAAGATAGATAGAGAAATTAATAGATAGATAGATAAGTTAATTAATTAATAGATACATAGATAGATAGATATACAAATAGATAAATAGATAGATCGATAGATTATTAGTTAGAATGAAAGATAGATAGATAGATAAATAGACAAATAAATATGTTGATAGATAGATAGATAGACAAATAGATAGACTGATAAATAGACAAATAGATAGATAGATGTACGAATATATAGATATATATATAGATAGAAAGATAGCTATCTTGATTAATAGCCATATATATATATATATATATATATATATCAAAAGATAGACATATAGATAGATAGAGAGATATACAAATAGATAGATAGATAGAGAAACAAATAGAAAGATTGATAGATAGATAGATAGAGAAACAAATAGTTAGATAGATAGACAGACAAATAGATAGAAAGTCTGACAGATTGATTGAATGATTGATTGATTTACACACACATATATAGATAGATAGATAGACATATAGATAAGAAGATAGATAGGCAAATTGATACATAAATAGATACATAGATAGATACACACAAAGATAGACATAAATAAACAAAAATAGTTTGACCAATGATACAGATATATAG